>JASDQU010102389.1:186885-205976 GCA_032191745.1 Picea mariana
TCTCCATTAAAATTATTATTGAAATAATTTATTTTGTATTCACTTTGAATTATAATACACTCATCACTTCACTTTATTATTTACCTTTTAAAATCTCTTAAACCACTTTGATTACTTTGACCTTTTGGGGCTTCTAGATGTCATATGAGGGTCCTCCAACTTCGTAAGGCCATAAATCTCAAACCGTGAGGAGTTATGTGACGTTATACATACCACTTAAAATGGCATGACATGTACTATCCATATAGAATAGTATTATCTGAAAATATATCATAACTCATACCGTTACCCATCAAACAAACTTGGGTCCATTACCCAAACCTGGGGTCTCCAACTTCTCATGGCCATAACTCTCTAACCGTGAGGAATTATGTGACATTCCACATACCACCGGAAATGACATGACAAGAAATATCCATCTAGGATATTTTCCTTGACAAATTCACTTTTCTTCATCTCATTATTCCACAATTAAGCATGGGTTCTCTTACTCCACAAAGCGTCTTCCCGTGAGGGCTTTCACCATAAGGGGACCACTTTGGAGTTCATCCATATTTACTTCTTATCAACCATGAAAAAACAATAATGAGTCATATTTACATCAAACACTATTGGGTCCATTAGCCAAACCTTTGTGCTATGGGTCTTTCTTCAAGGGTTGACATCAATGAGAACCAACCTTAATCAACACGCTTGGGAGATAATATATAATATTTTGCAAATCATGCTTTAATGTGGTTTATTGAAGAATATCCTCGATCCCTTCGCCTATTAATGAAAATATTTCCAGGACCTGCATGATGAGTTGTTAGCATTAAACCATACTAAATGCGTATTGGTAAAAGCACGCAGGTGGTAGGGATGAATGAGGGAAAATAACATTTTGGGACTTTTGTGAACCTGCCAACCCAGGAACCCGCGAACCCGTCGTTCCAGAAGGTTGAGAAATGGATAAGTGTTGCAATGTGGGCAGTTGGACTTAAAGTAGAATATATGCGATACTTAGGAGCTCAGGGAATCCAATGGTCAAAATGTAGATCGTGGATCGTTCAGGTATAAATGTAGTTCATAGAGCAAGGGATATGAAAGTTTGAAACCTGCCAACCCGAGAAACCATGACTGCAAAAAAATAGCTTTGTATAGAATAATGTGGCGGTCAGTCGGACTCATGATGTGAGGGTGTGGATGGAGATTGAGGATCCGTGAGTCCGCCAACCCGCGAACCCGCTGTTTTGGAAAAATGACTAAGTATAAGAACTAGAAAGGGAGAATATTAGGGAAAAAAGAAAAGGGGAATTAGGGTAAGTATAGAAGAGGGAAAATAAATAGACAAAAGAAAATAGAGAAGGGGAGGGAAATTTCGGAAGCGAGAATTGATCTCAACACCTTTTTCCTTTTTAAACTTAATCGCACATTGCAAACTTTTCAATATTGCGACTTGTCGCAAGCGACAACATTTTCCAAAACTTGTGTCTCTTGTACATGACACACACTCAAACTATTTATTCACTTTCATTTGTTTGAACTCCGTTACACTTAGTAATATTTTTTTTGTTTCGCCATGTCACCAAAGCTAAGACTTTCAAACCTTGATATCTCTACTATGCGTCATGATTGTAAACCTTTTAATGGTGTGCCATGTCACAATGTTGGATATGTTTGAAGGCTATGACATTGTGATATGGAGCATCAACATTTCTATATTCCTTTGCATATAATCGCATGGGTTAGATATTTTTGTCTTTATGATGTTTGCAATATGTCTCATTTGTTCAAAACTTATACTCTTGTGATGAGCCCATTTCATTGTCATGAGTTACTCGATATTTGAAATTGCATTAATGTGTGATATGTCTATCAGGAAATGAACAACACTTCCACACTAAACCTAGCAGAGGATAAGCATAATTTAATCAAGAATGTAAATGACAAAGCAATAACGCAATACACATATATTTTACCCTGGAAACCCAAATCGAGAAAACCAACATTCCTTGAGCGTTTTTCTCTCTTGTTGTCTTATTCAACCTGAATAAAAGGTTACATGTCTAACCTTTGTCCACACCTAAGACACACTCGACATAATACCCTCTTGCCTGCGCAAGAACAACCTTATAGCCAATCTGACTTACATCTGCATGACCAACAACCTACATCTAAAGATTTCTCTAAATATTGGATATCCTACGATTTATTCATTAGACTTTATGACCTTACAACATGCCTCTTCATAGGATTTACAACAGGAAAAACCCTAAATACTTGGTGCCCAAAAATGGTTACAGATCCATGCAGATCATTGGCTACAATTCCCACAAATCTCGGGATTCTGTTATAGTTGACTCCAACTCGTATTACCAGTCGACTACCAATCAACCTTCATTCCATCTTTAGTCGGTCGCCACATGTCCTCCTATCGACCTCATGTAGGTTGACCTCTTCGACTTGCTATCAATTCCTTTACCATGTCGAACTGCCTCGGCCTTTGACTTCGAATTTACCCGGGTGATTCACTTCGACCTTTGATTTGCTGTTGTTCTACCTCGACTTCGACCTTCAATCGATCCACCTCGAATAAAATTTCACTGCAAAGAATATAACAACTCAACAATGTCATAGTAGCTTCTAACTTTGAAACCCACAAATGTTGTGTATTTTTGCATCATGGAAAATCACAAGGGAGAACTGATTTATTAATGTGTCACAAAGATCCGAAAGATTGAGAGTTTGGGTAAAATGTGCCTTATCATAGAGTTTACAAAGTTAAAGTTTAAGCAATGCGCACCATATCACAAAGATGTAGAATATGAAAATTTTCCATAGACTCAGCAATGCCACATAGAAACCCAAAATTGGGAAAACCAACATTCCTTGAGAGTTTTTCTCTCTTGTTGTCTTATTCAATCTGAATAAAAGGTTACATTTCTAACCTTCTTCCACACCTAAGACACAATTGAAATCATACCCTCTTGCCTACGCAAGAATAACCTTGTAGCCAATTTGACTTACATATGGATGATCAACAACCTACATCTAAATGTTTCTCTAAATATTAGCTATCCTACAATTAATTCATTAGCCGTTACAACCTTACAACATGCCTCTTTATAGAATTTACAACAGGAAAACCCCTAAAGAATTGGCACCCAAAAATGGTTACAGATCTTTGCATATCATTGGATACAAATCCCGCAAACCTGGGGATTCTGTTATAGTCGACTCCAAGTCGTATTACCAGTTGACTACCAATCAACCTTCATTCGGTCGCCACACGTCCGCCTCATTTAGGTTGACCTCTTTGAATTGCTGTCGATGCCTTTACCATGTCAGACTACCTCAACCTTTGACTTCAACTTTACCCGGTCGATTCACCTTGAACTTTGACTTGTTGTTGATCTACCTCGACTTCGACCTTCAATCGATCCACCTCCACTAGACTTTCACTGTAAAGAATATAACAACCCAACATTCTCCCTCTTGTTGTATTCTTTACTAAAACAAGAGATTTTTGAACTTTCTTTCATAGACCCAGGGCAATAATTCCCATTGCCTCTCTGCACCAAGAGAACTTTACAACACTCACAGACTTGGTCAACGAGTCTGCTATGTTTTCCAACATGTCTACTTTATTCAGTAGCACATTGTTATGTTCCACCATGTCCCTTACGAAATGGTATTATACATCAATGTGCTTAGTTTTCAAATGATAAGCATGGTTCTTTTCCAGAAATATTGTGCTTTGAATGTCACAACTTACCTTCATAGCTCTCTGCTCAAACCAGATTCCTGAACACAACCTTTGCAACCATACCTTTTCTTTGCTTTAATGAGTGTCCACCATGTATTCGAGTTCTATTGTTGACAAGGCTGTGACCACCTGTCGCTTACTCATCCATCTTATTTCTCCACCAAACATCTTGAAGACATATCCATTGGTCGACCTCCTTTGATCTAGATATCCAACCCAGTCAGTGTCGCCAAAGCCATGTACATTTAATTTACCACCGTCACCTTCAGGTCTTCCTTGGTAGCATATAGCATAATCCTTTGTGCCACAAAAATACTTGAATACTCTCTTTACAACAGTCCAGTGCACCTTTCCAAGTGTCGACATGTACCTGCTCAGCACTCCCACTGCATGGGAAATTTTTGATCGAGTGCAGACCATCACATACATTAGACTACCAACAACACTTGCATAGAGAACACATGCTATGTCCTCTATTTCTTCCTGTGTCTTTGGAAACTGTTCAACAATAAGCCTTGCTCCCACATGAATTGGAACCTTCACTGGTTTGCAATCCTATATGTTGAACCGTTTCAGAATTGTTTCAATATACTTTGTCTGATTTAACGATAGATTTCTAGTGGCTCAATCTCTCTTAATCTCCATTCCTAGAATGAAGTTAGTTGTCTTGAGATCCTTCATGTCGAACTTGGAGAATAGCCTCTTCTTCACCTCATTTATTGCATCCATGTTGTTTCCAATCAACAATATGTCATTGTCATACAAAGATACATATATGAAACACCCACCTTCTTCCTTGGAATATATGCAGTGATAAACTTTGCTTCTCACAAATCCCAAACTAAGGATGTATGTGTTGAAATTTTGATACCATATCCTTGGCGATTGATTTAAACTGTAGAGGGATCTTTTTAGTTTTCACACCAACTCTTGCTTTCCCTTTACTAGAAATCCTTCAGTCTGTTTCATGTATATTTCTTCTTATAGGTCCCCATGTAGGAACACTGTCTTCACATCCATCTGTTCTATTTCCAGATTGAATGCTACAGCCAGAGATGTCGACTGCCTGAATTCTTGTGAAATCCCAACACCACTGAGGGTTCTCCTTGCCTTATCCATTAACATTCTATTCATTCTCTCGAAAACTCCATTTTGTTGTGGGGTATATGGTGTGGTATTTTGGCATGTTATGCCACACTGGTTATAGAACTGATCAAATTATTTTCCACAGAATTCACCATTGTTTTCAGTTCTCAACACCTTAATCTTCTTATTTGTCTGGTTTTCTACAAGAGCTCTAAAAATCTAAAACCTATGATTTATTCCTTAGGAAATATATCCATGTCTTCCTAGAAATATCATCTATGAAAGAAACATAATACATGGATCCACCAGGTGAAGGCACTGAAACCGAGCCAAACACATCACTATGAACCAGTTATAGAATCCCATTTTCACTTGTCGCTCCATATGGAAACCTCACTCGACTTTTTTTTCCATATATGCAATGTTCACAAAATTCGATTTATAAACCACATTCAGGAAAACCTTCAACCATACCTTTTCTATGCATAGATCGAAGTCCTTTTTCTCCAATGTGTTCCATCCTCTCATGCCATAGCATGGTTGGGTCGATTTTATCATGTATTTTTGATTCAGTTTGTACTGAATCAACCCGAGTCATGTCGAGTTGAGTCAAATTCAAGTCGACTTCAGGAGAAACGATGTTGTTGCATCCATTTGAGTCAAAATTCCCTAATAAATTGTATAGGGTTCCAATCCGAACTCCTTTCATTAATACCATCACGCCTCCAACCATCTTGCACGAATCCTTCTGAAATAAAGTGTGTACCCAAACATCACTCATCTTAATAACATATATCATATTTCTTTCCAAACCTGGAATGTGTAGCACACATGGAAGGGTTCTTTTCCTCCCATCCTGCAGTATCAGTCGAACTCTTCCTCATCTGACAATTTTAGTTGTCGATTTGTCCCCCAAGAACACATCACCTCCATCGTATCATTCATACTCGCAGAACCATTCTCTATGTGGTGCATATGATAGGATGCTCCTAAGTCGATCAACCAAACACCTTGATCCGACTGTGTACTGGTCAATGCCAGGTACACATCACCTCCTTTATCTGAGGTTGTCTTTCTCTCAATCAAATGCTTCTCGTCGGATCTCATTTTGACTTCCATTGCCCTCGACTTACAATCCTTTTTGTAATGCCCATCTTTACCCCATTTCCAACATCTTCTTGTCAACTGAACCAAGGATTTTTATCTACCCTTCGACTTAGACTTTCTACCAAATAATTTTCTTTTATCTCTTTCAACCGATTGACCTCTCATCACTAAAACATCTTTGGTAGATCTTTCCATGCTCTTTCTTCTCATTTCTTTTGACAACAGAGAATCAACCACATCTTCTAGCACTGGTGTGGTTGTGTTACTCCTTATAGCCACGACTAAGCTATCCCACGATTTCGACAAAGAACATAATAGGATTATACACTTCTCCTCCTTAGTGATTTTAAAATCCACAGACGATAACTGGCTTAAAATGGTGTTAAACACATTTAAATGCTCAGTCACTGAACTTCCATCACTCATTCTCAGAATATATAGTTTCTTTTTGAGAAACAACTTATTTACTAGAGATTTCGACTAGTATACGCTTCCCATCTTGTCCCACAGTTCCTTGGCCAAATATTTACCTAAGACATTCAGTAGTACTGAATCTGTAATACAAAGTCGAATCATACTTCTTGCTATTCTTTCGATTTTATCCCTTTCTTCCATTGACATGCCTTTCGGTTGGGTACCTGGATAGACTGCTGTCCATTTTTCTCGATCTACAAGAAAATATTCCATTTTAAGCTTCCAAAGCTCAAAATTATGGCCATTGAATTTTTCTATCTCTTTTCTTGAACTGCTCACCATTCTTTACCATGATCTTTAACACAATTTATGACTTACAACTCTTAATGTACCTAGGGTTTAGTTCTCAGATTCAAGATTGGTAAATCAAGATCTGATACACTCGTCAAAGCATAACACAACTCTGATACTACTTGTCAGTAAATGAGAGACACTTCCACACTAAACCTAGTAGAGGAGAAGAATAATTTAATCAAGAATGTAAATGACAAAGCAATAACGCAATACACATAGATTTTACCTTGGAAACCCAAACCGGGAAAACCAACATTCCTTGAGCATTTTTTTCTCTTGTTGTCTTATTCAATATGAATAAAAGGTTACATGTCTAACCTTGGTCCACACCTAAGACACACTCGACATCATACCCTCTTTCCTGCGTAAGAACAACCCTGTAGCCAATCCAACTTACATCTGCACGACCAACAACCTACATCTAAATATTTCTCTAAAGAATGGATATCCTATGATTTATTCATTAGCCTTTACGTCCTGACAACATGCTTCTTTATAGGCTTTACAACAGGGAAAACCATAAAGACTTGGCACCCAAAAATGGTTATAGATCCATGCAGATCATTGGCTACAAATCCCACAAATCTCAGGATTCTGTTACAGTCGATTCCAAGTCATATTACCAGTCGAATACTATTCAACCTTCATTTGGTCTTTAGTCGGTCACCACACGTCCGCCTCTCGACCTCATGTAGGTTGACCTCTTCCACTTTTTGTCGATGCCTTTACCATGTCGAACTTCCTCAACCTTCGACCTCGAATTTACCCGGTCGATTCACCTTAACCTTTAACTTGTTGTGGATCTATCTCGACTTTGACCTTCAATCGATCCACCTCGACTAGACTTTCACTGCAAATAATATAACAACCCAACAATGTCATAGTAGCTTCTAACTTTTAAACCCACAAATATTGTGTATTTTTGCATCATGGAAAATCGCAAGGGAGAAATGGTTTATCAATGTGTCACAAAGATACGAAAGATCCAGAGTTTGGATAAATTGTGCCTTATCACAAGGTTTACAAAGTTAAAGTTTAAGCAATGACCGCCATATCACAAATATGTAGAATATGAAAATTTTCCATAGACTGAGCAATGCCACATAGACTAGAAAATTTGAAGTTTCATCAATATGCATATTGTCGCAAGGAGACCAAATTTCAAGGAGATGCAAAAAGTTCCAAAGCTTCAAAGTAATGATAAAAAGGAACTAACAAAGGAAAATCAAGGTTCAACAACACTTCATAAACCATCAAAATTCTTGAGTCCAAGGCTAACGAGACTTTAAAACTTCCATGGAAAGTAAGGAGTTTGCAAGTAAACACATAGGTTTCAAGATGTAGTGAGGCTTCCATAAAACAAAGGACGTAGATTAAAAATCTAGCTGATTCCATTAAAATCAAGACTTTAAAAAGTTGAACATTACAAAATTCATAACAATCAGGAGGGGTCCCCAATTTCTACTCATCGTTCTGTAATGAAAGGCGTAAATTGGGGAATTGTTGCTAGCTCAACACAATCTAAGAATAAAAACAATCTATTAGAGTCCTCCAGTCCCATTTATTTATCCCACTCATAATCTACAATATTTCAATCCAAACAACTTTACTAAAAAACATGAAACAAACAAGTGATCACAAATTAGTCATTGCTCTTGCACAGAATACATCTTCTATAACCTTGCATATTTTTCTTTTGCAATTATCCCAAGTTTAAATTTTGTTGTCTAAATCTAACCAAAGGAAAAAAATCTTTAAGAGGACTTTCTAACTTCTAAACTAAGTGCCACCACCAGGATATTTTCCCCACCATTGTTTCTTCCATATTTACCTTGTATCCCAATTTTGTAGTATATTCTCCAGACTCCTAGTTTTTTGACCACTTAATTAAATCATCTTGTTCAGAAAACTTAATGGCACTAGAATTTAATCTTCTTACAAAATGGTTACATTCCTTGCCTTTTTCCCCTTACAAATTCAAATCCCATGCTAACTTACATCCCTCAGAACAAACATTCCTACCATCATTTGTAGCTACAGTTTGAAATGTACTTAACCAATGAAAATAGCAGAACATGAACAATGTTCATAGAAATTAAATGCGAAAAAGAAAATATGAGAGACAATAGATTAAACCTACAAAATATATCCCTTGTATTAAATATCTCTAATATAGTGAACAATGTTCATGGTCTTGTTTGAGGGGGGCACCCTCCTATGTGTAGATCTCCAATTACAATAACAACACTTCACAAAAGATACCCTATACTTCCAACTCTATAAATAGCTTCACGATAGCATAAACCCAAAATACTTGTGGTTTCATTATTAATGGGCACCAACTACCTAGTGATCCTTATTTAATTGAGAGGACCATTTCACATTAAGTAGCTACATCTAACTATCTAATGTTCCTTATTCAATTAAGATGGCCTCATACACTGATTAATTAACTAATAAGTACCCAAAATAGGGAGGTTAGGCTAGGACCCTAACAATCTTCCAAGAAATAAATCCCTAAGAGATGGAGATCCTTTATCAGCGCCTCAGATGATATATAACCGCCTTTACAACAAATACATGGGTCTTTCCCTATTCTCACTTTATTCCCTCTTCTATTCTTCCATGCTATTCATTTTCCAATTAATGGGAAAATTTTTACTAAAGCTTTCCAAACAATAGAACCGCCATTATATTTTTTTTCTTTCTTTTCTAAACCAATCTTCTATATACATCCTTCTCAAATATTTGATTTTCATAACCTTTCCCCACAGACCTTCATTATAGACTAACCTCCATAGACTTTTGGCATCTAGAGATTGATTGAAGATATATGAATATTTTTTAAGCTCCACCCTCCATCTTCTATTAAATTTGCCACTTTGGCCCATTTAACTAAAGAAATTCCTTCGTTTTCCCTCTTACATGTCCAAAGAAAACTAAAAAAAAAATTATTTTTATTTTTTATCTATTTATTTATTTATTCTGATTTTGGTTAGGATGCTTTAGGGATATGGGCAATGGACATCCCATACATAGGAATAATTTCCGTCACAACCTTGAATAGAACTAATCTCCCTCCCCTGGACAACCATCTATTACGCCATAATGCAATTATAGGTTCAGTTTTATTATACAACCAAGTCCAATCATCATACCTATAATCATTAGGTTTTAAGATAAAAACTAAGTACTTTATCCCTTGATCTAATTACATAAAATTTATAGGAAAAAGATTCACAATTTGGGTTTTTCCTTCACTGATTTCCCCATGAAGTGACCAACTAAATATTTCTCATTTGAACCTTGAACCTTCCTCAAGCCAACATCTAGGCCTTCTAAAACACCTTTTCTAACTTAACCCTTATGCACTTATGATTTTCTTTTAATGGCTTGACCTAACTGCCACCTCTTCTTGGCTACTTTTGGCCTTAGACACTGGTATCCCCTTCAACTCCCGAGCTAACGAAACATCCTTTGCTACTCTCACATCCTTTCCATGGTTCTTTAAATTGGAGAGAGAAACATCAGATACCCCAATTGGACCACTATTTTGGACTAATACTCGGATTACCCACAATAGAACAAGGCCTCGATACATTTTGATGTTCAGAGAAAAAAACTACATTGTCAGAAAGAGAAGAAGTTTTAGCAACATACTGCTCATTTTGATATCCTCCCGAGGACCATAAAGATCTAGCCCCATCTTGGGATATCTTTTCTCTTGCATGTCCACCATTTGGCACTTCACTCACTGGAGACTTCTACATCATATCAGAGGGTTGAGTGAACCTTAAATGTGAATTGAAGACAAGACTAAAGGATGGGGGCTTTGCTTTATAGTCTACTTCATCTAAGTCTTTCATGAGCCTAAGGATTGACAAACTTCACAACCTTGTAAACCCTAGCCATTAACTTCAAATCTACAAAAACCCTACAATATCCGACAATAGACCCCTTTTTAGTTGGGCTACTTAAGTAGGGGACATGAAATACACACACACACACACACTCAACCCCGAGGGTTAGCTCAATTGGTCTAGATTTAGACATGAGTTTTTCATGCTTATTGTTGGTCATGGGTTCAAATATCTTGATTCCCTCGGGGCGAGGCCCCATAATTAGGGTCGACGGTTTACCCCGCTTACCATCCATGGATCATGGGGAAGTACTAAGAGGGTTTTCAACGAGTACATTTCATCGGAATATATATATATATATATATATATCATTCACAATGATATGTGTTTTCTCCTAAGAGGTTACAAGTTCAAATTCAAAGGGAGTAGAATATGTACACCTCCATAGATTTGTAGTCAAATCCCTTTGCGAAAGGGTTCCCTTATCCCACAAACAAAGGAGTCTCATACACTAGTTTAGTATATAACTCAACTGTAACTTGGAATTTGATTATTAATATTTTTTTGTAAATAAAAAGTTTGTATTTCCTTAAAATATTATCAAAACAGTATACACGACAAAACTTGCCACCTATTCTTCCATACATATGGAAATCAGAATAGTTGGCGCTCTGTCAAATGTTTTCTTAAGTCTGATATATGATGGACTCTTTACACTACACAACCGTCTATCTACAACCATGGCTGTTCTGAACAAAGAAACAAAATAACAACAAAGGAAATTAGAGTTTAGGCGAACCCAAAATGTCGTCACCCTCAGTAGGTCGCAGAGCGAACACATAGGTTTGGAAGCATGTTGGGCACTTGTTCTTGGCTGGCTCGCTTGACAGAGCGTCGAAAAGAACATCCAAGCGCTGAGAGAGGGTAGTCTGGTGGTGAAGCTACTCTGCGACATCCTGTCTCATTTCAAAAATTAATTGCAAATGCTCCTCTGAGAAGTGCCATGTTCTGAGCGAATCCAAGGCTGAAGCTACCGATGGTTGAGAGTCCCCAACATGTTGAACCTCTTCTTCCTACTTCATTGTAGGAATTTCTTCTTCTACTGGGCAACCTCCCAGGTCTGGAGCAAAGTTTCCTTCCAAGGAATGATGACTAGAAGTGGGGGGTGGAGTCAAAATATTCGGAGTAGAGAAGAGGAAAGAGTCTGTGGGTTCCAGAGGAGGATCCTAAGGGACCTCTTCCTCAACATAAGCCATGGGCTGGTCATCATTCATCCAATTTTTGGCGGAGCTCGGTGAAATGTTCATAGGGGGCCAACAGGGTGGTCTTGAGAAATGGGGGGTAGAACTGGTTCGACAGAAGGTCCATGATGGCGGTGTCGAGCAATGAAGCTATAGTAGGTCGGTCCTCTGTTGGGATTTCCCCTTTCTATGGGCATTGGGAAAGCGGGGACAGAGAAGGCAACTGGGAGGAGGAGAGGATGCCTAGAGGAAGAAAAACCAAAGTGGGAGAGATAATCTTGAGTCTGAATTTGAACAAAAACTGGAACAATGAAACAATTTCTAATGCTAACCTTCATATTTGCAGCCGACTTGATAAGGGAGTGCGCCATTAGCTCAAGCTTCCCACACATGCGCACCACCATCCTTGTCAATTGCAGGCTACTGATGCAGAATGAACGGAGGGGGGATGGCGACTGGGGGTATTAACTCCCAAATTTACATAATTACCATATGTCACCACATCCGGGGAATTTGATTATTAATATTATGATTTAAAAAAAGTAATAATAAAAAATTGAAAAAAATTAAAATAATAAAAGATTAAATACTACACTTTATATAGAGTTTATATTGATAGAATTAATCACCATCTAAAGTGACTTATCATTAATTCTCATTACATATAATGTTTCAAGTCCGTGGGGTCCACTCAAAGTGCCTTATCATTAATTCTCATTACAGATAATGTTTCAAGTCCGTGGGGTCCACTCAAAGTGCCTTATAATTCTGGATAATGTTTCAAGTACACGTGCTTATCCGTAATATATCATGTCAAGATATATCAAGCATTCTTTATGGAAAATCTTAATAATACTTAAAGTGTCATGTATTACTAATTCACAAGATGTATGACATTATAACAAAGGTAGTGTTTATTTAAAGTAAATTTCATACATTATAATTTATAATGTTTATTTAAAGTAAGTTGAGTATTAATAATTTACAAGATGTGGGATATCACATATAACAAGTGCTGCATGGCAACGTAGTCCCTGCCAGGTTGGAACGAGAGTAAATGTGTGGGTTGCAAGTTGCAGTACATGTGGTATCCATGCAAAATTTAGTATTCCCAAATTAGTTTTATTTGAAATTTCTATAAAATTATTAATGTTTGGTACTTCAACAAAGGTTCCTAGTATCTAAGTTTGATAGTACATGAAATATTTAATACATAACGCATGTAACCCAACAATTACGGAGTCGCGGGTTCACATTTTTCATGTCCAGAGTGTTCTGTGATATACATTTTGCACCAAACACTTCCGCCATATACATTTTGCACCCAACAATTTCGTCATATACATGAGACCGAGTAATTTATAGAATATCATAACATTGTACCAAGATTTATAGTAATTTATATAATGCTATAACACTTTTTACTTAATGAATAGTATAAACAATTATTTAAATTTTATTCAATATTATTTTTAATGTTTTTAAATGTAAATTTGGAATTTTGGAATTTTGATTTTGTTTATGATAATAAAGGTGAAATTTATTTTAATTTTTAATTTTTCATGTCCAGCTTGTTCCATGATATACTTTTTGCACCCAACACTTCCGCCATATAAATTTTGCACCCAACAATTACGGAGTGGCGGGTTCACATGCTTCATTTTTCATGTCCATCATGTTCCGTGATATACATTTTGCACCCAACACTTCCATCATATACATTTTGCACCCAACAATTTCGTCATATACTTATACGTTTTTAAATGTAAATTTGGAATTTTCGAATTTTGATTTTGTTTACGATAATAAAGGTGAAATTTATTTTAATTTTTCATTTTTCATGTCCAGCTTGTTCTGTGATATACTTTTTGCACCCAACACTTCCACCATATACATTTTGCACCCAACAATTACAGAGTGGCGGGTTGGCAGAGTGGCGGGTTCACATGTTTCATTTTTCATGTCTAGCATGTTCCATGATATACATTTTGCAACCAACACTTCCATCATATACATTTTACACCCAACAATTCCGTCATATACTTATACGTTTTTAAATGTAAATTTGGAATTTTGACTTTGTTTATGATAATAAAGGTGAAATTTATTTTAATTTTTCATTTTTCATGTCCAGCTTGTTCCGTGATATACTTTTTGCACCCAACACTTTTTCCATATACATTTTGCACCCAACAAGTATAAACAATTATTTAAATTTTATTCAATATTATTTTTAACATTTTTAAATGTAAATTTGGAATTTTGGAATTTTGATTTTGTTTATGATAATCCGTCATATACATTTTGCACCCAACAATTTCGTCATATACTTATACATTTTTAAATGTAAATTTGGAATTTTGAAATTTTGATTTTGTTTATGATAATAAAGGTGAAATTTATTTTAATTTTTCATTTTTCATGTCCAACTTGTTCCATGATATACTTTTTGCACCCAACACTTCCGCCATATACATTTTGCACCCAACAATTACGGAGTTGCGGGTTGGCGGAGTCGTGGGTTCACATGTTTCATTTTYCATGTCCAACATGTTCYGTGATATACATTTTACACCCAACACTTCCGTCATATACATTTTGCACCCAACAATTCCGTCATATACATATATGTTTTTAAATGTAAATTTGGAATTTTGGAATTTTGATTTTGTTTATGATAATAACGGTGAATTTTTTTTTAATTTTTAATTTTTCATGTCCAACTTGTTCCGTGATATACTTTTTGCACCCAACACTTCCTCCATATACATTTTGCACCCAACAAGTATAAACAATTATTTAAATTTTATTCAATATTATTTTTAACGTTTTTAAATGTAAATTTGGAATTTTGGAATTTTGATTTTGTTTATGATAATAAAGGTGAAATTTATTTTCATTTTTCATGTGCTTGTTCTGTGATATACTTTTTTCACCCAACACTTCCGCCATATACATTTTGCACCCAACAATTACGGAGTTGCAGGTTGGTGGAGTCGCGGGTTCACATGTTTCATTTTTCATGTCCAGCATGTTCCGTGATATACATTTTGCACCCAACACTTTCGTCATATACATTTTGCACCCAACAATTCCGTCATATACATGAGACTGAGTAATTTATAGAATATCAATGGAAAAATGGAAAATGAAAAATGTGAACCCGTGAACCTTCGTTGATGTACCAAACATTAATACTTTTTGATAAATTTCAAATAAAACTAATTCGGAAATACTAAATTATGCATGGATACCACATGTATTGCAACTTGCAACCCACCCATTTACTTCCATTCATAAACTATAAATTAAATTTATGTTATCTATCATGTAATATTAATATTAAATATAATATTCATTATTAATATGTGATAATGTTTTGTTAAATTTTATTCAATTAATTATCCAAATTTATTTTTATTTTTCATGTCCAGTCTGTTCTGTGATATACATGTTAAGTAAACATTTAAGGCTCTGAGACATGTAGGTAAACATTTAAGGTTGTCAGAACCATCCAAGTGCCTCGTGCTGTGTAAACATTTAATAAAGAATGCGTGTGGCAGGATTTATGTACGTTAAGTACTTAATAATAATAAAAAATAGACAAACCTTGGATACACTCGCATATCAAACATTGGGATAAATTTAGCTAGCAGAAAATGCTAAGAAAAACATTCGAACTAATGCTAGCATTAATTGAGCTTCAAGAAATGCATAAAAACATATATGATTCAAAAAGACGGTATACTATCAAAAAGTTTGGATATGCTCACATATAAAACATTGGGAATAGCGAAGCTGGCAATAAGACCTCCAATTTGTTATCCAATCAGATCATGACATACATGGTACTTTTTATTATGTAAAAAGAAATGCTTTTTGTTTCCTAGTTCCAACATTAGATATTCTGCAAATATTTGTGGTCAACAAACAAATTAATACTAGGTCAACGAATTATCGAATGCTATAGTCCCTCTATGTCTACAACATAGACTAATAAGTAACAACAATAATTTTATAATTTATGTGAGATATTACATAGAATAAATAATAGCAATAATTTTATAATTTTTATGTCAAGTGATATTCAAGTATAGGGAGATGTTGTTATGTACATAAAGTACATAACATTATTTTTTTTTCCTTAGAAAAGTACATAACATTATATTAATAAATAATAATAATAATAATAATAATAATATATATATATATATATATATATATATAAGGCAAAATCCCGTCCTTTACCTTTATTGTATGTGTCTAATTTATATCTTTTTCATTTTTCTTTAAAATAATATTTATTTTCAATTAAAAGTTTCAAATAATATAATTAATATACATTGATAATTTAATTATTTAAAAAATATATAAATATATTATTAAATTAATTATTTAATAATATATATAAATTAATTATTAATTTATTTAGCAAATAAATAAATAAATATGTATTTAAAATTTCTAATATATAATATAATATTTATAAACCAGTTTAGATCCATCTTAATCCTAGATTTATCAAGCGTTCAGAGGGATCAAATTTCTTGAGGTACAAACCTATTTTAAAGTGCAAAACTTGAAGAAATGAGTGAAGTAAAATCTTAGAAGTTTGCACCTTAAGATATTTGATCCCTCTTGACGCTTGATAGATTCAGGGTTAAGATAGATCTAGACTGGTTTTAAGGGGAGAAAATTATCTTAATGTAATTGTTAATCGATAGTGATGATAGGCATGATTGGCTAATATTTGTAAACGTGGGTTAACTCATCACTGTTATTCAAGGAAAACAACGCTACTTGAAATAATAAGGGGGCAAACTTCTACACCAGCTAGATACCTTTAGGTCTTGGGATGTTAGCGTATTTTTTTATGTGCAAGGAATATGAGTTCTTAAACAATCATTTTTTTTTAGATCTTTCCCCATGACCAAAAAATGATTTCAACTTAGACACAATAACTTTACAATTTCATTTTTTAGGAAAATTAGATTTTAGTGGAAAGAATATCTTTACCTTATTTGACCAACCAAATGATAAATCACATACCCTTTTATATTAAAACACTTTTTAAACATAACAATTTATCAAATTTTTTTGTTGATGCTGATCAATTGTGGGGTTGTCTAGTGAGTAGTCCCTCCAAGCGTCTTTTTCCACTTCGACTTCTCCAAAGTGAAACATGATTATCCTCTTAGTCAACTAGGAGCCTAGTCGGCTCCTTCTTTCCAAGAAACCTTTTGATCTCTTGGCCCTTTGTGTTCGTGACTCCAAGAACAACAATGCACATATGCTCTAAGAAGATTGTCACAAGAAATATCTCTTCTAAGAATTATCCAAAATCCCCATGAGGTACAACCTCTTCCTTCTTTTCTATTTATCAAGTTTCCATACTTCCATCTCCAAGTCTCCTCAACCACCCTCATCAATAGCCATCAACATCCCTCATCTAGATTTTTGGGAAAAAGTTAAAATAAAACTAAAATATAAATGACTTACATAAAACAAAAATAAATAAAATGCATAGTCCTTCTTTTCATGTTAGCTTATAATGCAACTTGACAATTTTCCCCAAAATTTATGACAACCCACCATACTTGTTTAATTCATACCAACCGTCAATCAAAGGAAAAGAAGGCATCTACGACTACTAAATATTTATGTATGCAATATAATTTACATAGTCGTTAAATCATTCAATTAAATATCTAATAACCTAGTTTAATAATTAATATATCAATTAACTATACCAGTGTATATGTGCAGGGTATGTATGCATAGCTACTGGACACATAGTCTACACATGTATTAACAATAAACAATCATTACCTATAGCGCATAGTTCATGTATGATCACACCAAGGCATACATGACAACAAATCAAGTAAATGCATCATTCAATAATCTTAACGAATAAAATTACAATAATTAATCAATAATTAATCATCACACAGGAAATCAAAATGAAGTTTTAAACATGGTAGGAGCCAAGTGAGAAAACAAGAGTGGCACATCTAATCCTCAAGTAGTATTCTCAACTAATATCAAATCATCCTTCCTCCCTATCCTACTTCTATATTCCACATCCCATCATTTCCTCTACTGGACTATGTTGGCGCCTCAACTATATTGACCTAACTCCAGATAGAATCGATAAGCGGAAGCGTCACTATCTTGACCAAGCTTTCTCAATAGGCAACTAGCATTCACCATCACACATCTAAGGGACTGTGGATTAACCTAACTCTCCCACAACTCCAGGTTTCGAAGGATAAATAGTGGGAAATACCTCCACCCCTCATGATACAACTATGGTCAATATGATACTTGGTAGACAATACCTCCACCCATCCTAATAGAACTGGGGTCAACACCCTATATTGAGCCATACTATGCAACTACTATTCTTAGAGTGATGCCATCAAACAACCACTTCGAGCAAGTTGTAAATTCTATCAAAACCACACTTACCACATATCATAGAAATATTTGGAATATAAATTTAATCATAAGTACAACTTATAGCATACACTATCTTCTTGATGTCCATGACATCCAAGTTACCTCAACACTACAATCATTTGGTTATTACATAGCTTGTCAACCTGTAGGTTATCTCACCAATACTCATATTCATTCAAATACATCCAATTTTCATATGATCATCCATATTGGTATTGACATTCAATTAGGAAATTTATGATTATTTACAACATTCTTCACATCTGTGATACATTCACAACACATTTTTGAACTAATATCCATATACTGAAATTCCACATTTAAATGTTCATGTTTAAGAAAATCAAATAACGATCATCATCATGAACTTATAACAGTAACAATAATATTATGCAATACATAAATAGGTCCATATGTACACCTCTCACATATCTATATCAGTCTAACCGAGTCCAAATAATTACTAAGCAATGAATTACTAAGATGAGAAAATCCAAAATTCTAATTACCTAAATTCAAAATACGAAACATTACAATAACATAGTAAACATCATCATTCCTATCTCACCCTCTAGTTTTTTTTCTTTTTTTCTTTATAAAATACAATAATTTAAATATTTACTTAGACATCAGATAATGACAACACCTTCTCATTGTTCGACAACACAGGTATTCCAAAAGAGGACGAACACCTTCAGTAACCACTCACATAACCAGATCAAAGATCAACACACCGATGTTTTCACGTGGTAAAACCCCTACGGGGAAACATCCACGGCCCCAGCCAACGCGGCTACTTGGAGCAGTTTATTAATGCAA
>JASDQU010102389.1:213351-274391 GCA_032191745.1 Picea mariana
CCATTGGAGGGTTGGATTTGTTATTTTTTTAATAACACACACACACACACACACATACACACACACACACACATATATATATATATATATTGTAAATAAAAAGGTGTTTCCTATTACTGTGATTTTATAGTACAAAAATGCCACATGTCATCAGTCTGCCACCTGTTCTGCCAAATTAGCGAAAACCGAAACAGGTGGCATACTGTGATACTTTTAGACAAAAGAGCTATCCACCATCTTCCCTGCCATATGGAAACCATAGAAGGTGGAGGATTCATGTTCTTACAGAACAGTTCTAGGCATCTAAGATAAACTACCAACAAAAAAAAAGAGAACAAAACTGTAAACTGCTTCACCCTAGTATAGAGAGCTGGGCAGAGATTGTACGAGGTATCCATAGCAAAGAACCATAAATTACACATTAGCACCTGGGGGTATGTCGTCCAGAGCTCCAGTGAAAGGGATGTCCCTGGGCTGGAGCACGAAAGGCCTCACACAGGTCGGGCAAGGCTAAGTTGTCGGTGCATTCGAGAATGCATCATAAAGCATGTCGATTCGCCATCTGGCTCCTTAGATCGAAGATGAGCTCGAGCTACTCTGAGTTGAAGAAAGGTGGCAGAGAAGGGAAAAATTTAGGGAGAGCAGTGAGCGGTGGAGGCACCAAGACTAGGTGGCCCTCCAACGTGGTGCCCATGTCCTCTTGCGCAATTCCCATGTACACCACCTTGACCGCCTTTGCCTCTGTCCCAATTTGGTTGTCGGTGTCCTAAATTAATGCATTTGAATCCAAGTGGAGGAATTCCCCTGGGAATTCCTCCTCAACTATACAGGTGGCCCCCTCCATGGAAGCCTAGGCACTTGTGCTCGTTGTGTTGTGGCTGGGGAACTACAAATCATCCAAAACTGTGAAGAGGAGAGATTCTGGAGGAACCTAGATGGGTTCCTCTAGAATCTCCTCATTGACATATGCCATTGGCAAAGTTCTTGGATTCTCCAAGAGCTAAGTTCGAGCTATGGACATGGTGCATTCCAGCTGCTACACTCATCTCTATTGGTCTGCTAAACTATAATAGGTTGGGCCGTGCCTCAGTTTGCCCCTCTCCCTTGGAATGGCTAGGCCAGGAGGACTGATAATTCGCTGGGTGACCGTGATGAAAATCCAATGCTTGCAGGTCCCGTTCTCAGAGCAGGCAGGGTGGTGGATCACGAGAGAGAAGTAGAGCCAACCACATCCGAGTGGGAGAGATAAGACCAGGCCCGACATGACCCCTGTACTCATCCCGCCTCTGCCATTACACCTTGGTGCTGCCATAATCCTCACTCGAGGGAGTTGTCCTCCCCTTCTCTGCAGGCAGTAATGGCTGCCCTTCATTCAAGACTGAGGTGAAGGGTGACGACCTACCATATTTATGACTTGGGTCCATGGCAGGCTACGTGGCACCCCATCCAGGATTTTTTTTAATAACATATTGCTGGCTATTAATAAAATCAATATTTTCAATTTTTTAGAATAATGAATTTATTATTTTTATTTTTCATTTTTTTGTGGTTGTACAACTTAAACAACTAAGTGTGTGCTTTGCTTTAACTTTCAATGTTACAAATTCAATAAATTACAAATAAGTGTGTATCATGTTTAAGGCTTTGCTTTAACTTTCAAAGTTACAAATTCAATACAATAACGTACTGTTCCCATCAAAACATTTGCTTAAGCATGGGTGTTATATTTCTCATAAATTCGATTAAATTATTGCCATTGCTCCACAATTTTTATCGTATTATATATGGCTGGACATTATGGTGTTTTTAGGGATGAGTTCACATTCTTAGGTAAGTTTTATGTTGGACTTAGTAAAGTTAAAAAAATAATAATGGATTTAAAAAGAAATAATTGATGGTTTTAGATCCTAGTATACATTTTGAGAATGTATACAACACCAAATCCATTTCTTTAAAAGTTTTATAGGTTTTTATCAAAATGAAGGTAATTAGAAAAAATGATTTTAAGGTGCATAGGTTTGATAAAATGGAAAAATGCATTTTTGGAAGAAATATATAGATTATGTTGAAAAGGGTTACCGAAAAAACTATAAAATTTAGTTAAAAAGGGAAAAGGTTTGTTGAGAAACATATTTTTCTCCTAGAAATAAAAAATTGTATTTTTACTAACATATATTTAAAAAAATACATTATTTTCCAAGAAATGAAAACTATGTAACCCTTAATGTAGTGCATAAGATATATTTAACCTCTTATACTCTATACTTTCTAAGAATCTAGGACCATTTCTAAAATCAATTTGATGTTTTTTGAATGAAATGTTCTAAGAATGTAGGACCATTTGCAAAATCAATTTGATGTTTTTTTGAATGAAATGTTGTTAAAGAAATATCCATGATCATTTACAAAATCCTCTTTATTGCATATGAACTCAAAAAAATAAACTCTACCTTTAGTCTATGACTACATTAAGTCATTAATCTAAACTTTAATGCATTTAAATGGTAAAGTCTTTGGAAGTCAACATACAATTATTTTAAATCTATTACTTTCCAACCATATTTTCAAGATTTATCATTTGATACCATGGATTTAGATGTCAATTCCGTTAAATTTATGGTTTTTTCTCATAGTTTATCTCGGTTATAATTTTCTTCATAATGCCCTCATACAAAAAAAAAATCACATGCGTATCTGTATATGAAAATGAATATACGCTATACAAATTAATTATTGTTTTTTTGTACATGCTTCAATACCTTCTATTATTGATTTAATTTCACTCTGATATTGTCTTTTTTCCCAACGTTGTGTAACGAACCCTGCTGTTATGACAACCAAATGACGTACACCAAGTCATTTTTTTTTCTTTTAGTGTTGCGTTAGGAAATGAAACATCATAATAAGAGCGACATAATCAACACATCAATCACCTAAATTAATGAAACAATTAAAAGGCATTAATAATCGAATACGACACAATTCCGACACAACATCACCATGTACCATGATACGCATGTCGATGTATTAACACAATAATTAATAACAATTAAACACAGAGTCTACGATCATCGATCTAATAAATCCATCAATCCTAAATACAATTAAACATGGCGCAATTAAAGGTCATTAATCCATCATTCATTAATACACTGAGTTGCTAGTAACAGTTGTTAACCCCTCAGTCATTACATAAAATCCGATTGCGCATAAGTCTAAGACCTATAACTCAATTTATGACATAAAACCATAAGCACAAGCATTCTAATAAAAATCACAACTATTCAACTACGCAAGGTAAGTATCAATTTCCTTCTATGCGTCGCAAGGAAACCAAGGTTTAATTCAATTCAACAACATAGGTATTTGAGGGCACAAGTAAAACTTGTTATTAATCCATCGACAATTACATTTAAGGGCGCAAGACAAAGATATCAACCATCATCTAGACAATTTCGTAACACGAGCAGTCTTATGACTAAACAACACTCCACCCTTCAATTATCGTTGCGCACAAGAGGTCCAATAAATACATGACATACGTCATAATCAAATCAATGTGCATAACGGTTCCTTTAGTTGATTGGTCATTCATCAAAATAAAATTCGTTACGCGCTATAAGACTAATTCCTAAGACCATTATTATTAAAAATTCAAAAGCGCAAGAAGTCTAGCAATCTAAACTATCATATATTAGATGGAATCCATGAACGAAAGAGTTCTAACATCAATATGAAGTAGACGCTTGACCAACCTTAGAACCCCCCCCCACAAGGTCATCATTCTTCATCTACTCATCTCGGATGGACATGTTAAATTAGACATCACTAAACTAATAATGATTATTTAATCATTATAAGGGAGACGATGGTGAATGAATCAATGAACAACAACATTAGATATTTAGAGGCTAAGAATCTTGTGGAATCCTAGACCCTTAAGGAATTTAATTAAATTTACAATAAGGCAACGAAAAACCCATTCATTAATTTATTAATTAAAAGACACCTGCTAGCAGTATTAATAATAAGAAAGTGGTTTTGTGATTATTGTGCCTTCCCATTAATTCCTTACTGTAAATAAATAATTTACCTTCCTTGTTGTAAATGAATAAATTTACATAAACAAAAAATTTTTCATTTAAAAATTGTTTTATACAATCTCCTTTTCAAACAAATACAAAATAAAGTTATTAAGAATATTCAACACAAATTTGGATTTCAATTAACAAGTCCTTAAATTTAAATATTAAAAATTCAATCTACAATAGTTACTAGCTGCATGGCCACTTATCCTTATTTGACCATTCCTTGCCATCAATAATTAAATCAATAAGAATAACAAAACTCAATCATCCACCAAAATTGAAATGACCTCACATGTCGATTTTGGAATAGTGTCTGGCCGTAGAAATTCATCCAAATGTCTAAGTTTAGCCTTCACATGTTGACCTTCTAGACATCTCGCCACGCAGTTGATGATATCCACCTTTATCCCTTCCAGAAGAATAAGGGCTTAAGGTCGGTCATCATCTTCATGACTCCTGGATGAGCCATGTACACTGCTCTATGATCTTCGCATAAGATAAAAAATTCTCAACTCGCCATTGGCCAGTACATAAATCTGGTTATTGCATATTATTAATCCGTCGTTGTCCACAATAAATCCATCATCATGCTGTTTTGTCTGATAAATTCCTTAACCTCTTTAAACCAGTCATCGTCATGATGTAAAGTTAGAATCTTTTCATGTATATTCATCTGAAGAGGTCTCACCTAAAATATGCATGGTCTTCGACTCAACGCACCAACCACTTTGTTCACTATTCCTTTTATGTAGGTAATCTAAAAATCGTACTCACTAAGCAATTCTGACCAATGCCTTTGTCGTGCGTTCAAGTTGCTTTGCGTAAAAAGGTGTTGTAAACCACAGTGGTCCGTTTTTAGTTCGAATTTCCACCCAATCAGGTAGTGTCTCCACACTCTCAGGGCATACATGATGGATAACAACTCCAAATCATGAGTCACATCGTTCTCTTCATGATTCCTTAACTTTCTCGATATGTAAGAAATCACTCGACCGTCATTCCTCAAGATTCCGTTTAAGCCTTCCTTAGATGTGTCAGTGCATACCAAGAAAACCTTGTCCACGCCAAGGAATTTTAGTATTGGCGTTGTTTTCAATAGTTCCCTAAGCCTTCAAAATGCTTCCGTGCATTTCGTGGCCCAAACAAACTTCTTGTCCTTCTTCTGTAATTCCGTAATTAGATTTTTTTATCTTCGAAGAACCCTCGACGAACCGTCGACAATATCTTGCTAAACCCATGAAGCTACGCACTTCTAGGACATTTGTTGTCGCAATCCACTCCAAAATAGCATCTACCTTCGCTGGATCCACAACAATGCCTTTGCTGGAGATAACATGCCCTAGGAAATGAATCCTTGATAGATTTGCGACCGCTTCCCGTAATTTTTTCTCTCGCAACATTGTAGTACCAAGCGTAAAATTTTGTCTTGATCTTTTGTCATCCGAGAAAATATCAAAATGTCGTCAAGGAATACTCGACAATATTCAAGTAGAGTCTTCACAACCCATCCTTCTTCCGTATGAAATTAACTGGAGCACTCCAAGGCGATACACTTGGAAGTATAAGTCCTAGGTCCAACAACTCCTTCAGTTGCACTTTCAACTTTTGTAAGTCAGGGGTCAACATCCAATAAGGATTTCTTTCCATTGGTTCAGTTCTAGGTTTTAGGTCGATGGTAAATTCCATCTTGGCTTTGGGCAACACACCTGGTAATTCTTCTAGGAATCACGTCCCCAAAATATCTTACTACCAGAAGGTCTTATAATCCTTCCACCATGCCCTTGACGTTCGACGCTAAGTATGCATATAACTTGCATCCCTATGCGTGATCTCTTGTAGCTGTAGGGAAGAAATGAACCTCGGGGATACTCCCCATTTTCTTCCTACAATCACACTTCTCTATCCTACATCATCGGTCCAACTCAACCGCCTCATATTACCATTGAGTATCGCATCATGTGATTCCAACCAGTCCATACCAATCACGATGTCATAAGATCCTAAGATTGTAACGTAGGTCGGACTTCATTACACTATCCCCAGGTTAAAGCGATAATTCATACCCCTTCATCCAACCATCCGGTTGGTACCCGAATCCACATCGACGAATCTAAACTCATCCTATCGAATGCCCTTACCCAAATCCCTTCAACACGATACTAGAATTAGATCTCTCCATACCACCACGGTCTAACAAATACTAAAATTTCATTTGGCGATGGCACCTGATGCCTCGAGCACAATAGACTGGTGCTTGGCCTGGCGGTTATTTACCACGATCATGAATCCTATGGGCCTTTCCCATATCTGCCATGATAGTGTGTCCTGTTGACTCGACCGCTCTGGCCCCTTTCAACTGGACAATCTTACTGGTAAGGTGGCTCTCCATCTGTCGATCGCCCACCTCCGGTCCAATACTCCTGGCCCCAAAATAGAAGTTGTTGTCCCACTAGCCTAAGATCATGGTTTGTTCTGTTGACTAGCTTAAACGACGACTGCTAGTGGTGCTATCACAGATGTAGTGGTCCTCTGTAGGGATCCCTCTGCTGAGGAACCTATCATCAAGGTGTCATGAACAAGGGTCCTATAGACGTATCTTGATACCAAGAGGTCTGGTCTGGACGRCATCTAATGCTGTTGCATACCAGATGTTGTCAGTCCAGAAGATCTTGTAGGAGTCCTGCCCAGACTCCCACAGTCAAATCTTTCTTATATAAGAGGCCTACTAGACTGCATCGTGCAACTTTTGAGGAATTTATATCCTCATCTTCGCATGAATATTGGAGTTAAGTCCGGTCACGAACTTGTTGATCTTCAACTTCTTTGTGTTTTGATGCGGAGCACACCGAAGTAGCTCCATAAATCTGGTCTCATAATCCAACACCATATGACCACCCTGTCGTAAGGCACTGAACTCATCTAGCTAGTGCTCAAAGAATTCCTCTGACAATTACTTTTCCTGGAACCATTCCCCTAACACGGCTTCGACGACCAGGTTTAGCTGAGGTAGTAGCATCTTCCTCCATAGAAGAGCGCTCCCCAAGATGAAGATCGCCTATGTGGACCTCAGTGTTGGAGGTCGAAATCATGAAGTGAGAAGCACATCGCCTGGCTCTGTAGCCATGCCTCAAGGACTGATCCGTCCGTGGCACACATGGACTCAAGAACTTAAACCTCTTGATTTTTCCGTGAAATCTACTAGTATTGGCTAGGGTGTGCTGTGGACCCTAAGGGGTACAAGCACCTTGGCCTTATCTCAACAAAGACGGTTAGTCAAGGCCTTTGAAATTTCCCTAGAAGGACCCGGTCATACCCAACACATCCCGTGTGACAATCCTCTCATTCTCAAGACTTGTTCTTCTCCTTAAGGGTTGGACCCCTCTAGCGTGGGTGCTACTGGAGGCAGCATGCCTTCTCCCCTGACACCACGTCGCGAATCTCTAGGACATCCTCTAACTGTGATTACCACAGGGATAGGTTAATAATTAAATTAGTGCTGAGTATAAATCAAGGGCTTAATTCAGTGGAAGGTGTGCCTATCCACACTCACAGGGTTGAACCCACTCTGATACCATATGTAACGCCCCCCTCCGTTACGACTACCAAACGATGTACAACATGTCATTTTTTTTTCTTTTAGTGTTGTGTTAGGAAATGAAACATCATAATAAGAGTGACATCATCAACACATCAATCATCTAAATTAATGAAACAATTAAAAGACATTAATAATCGAATACAACATAATGCCGACACAACATCACCATGTACCATGACATGCATGTCGATGTATTAACACAATAATTAACAACAACTAAACACAGAGTCTACGATCATCGATCTCATAAATCCACCAATCCTAAACACAATTAAACATGGTGCAATTAAAGGTCGTTAATCCATCATTCATTAATACATCGAGTCACTAGTAAGGGTTGTTAACCCCTCAGTCATTACATAAAATCTGATTGCGCATGAGTCTAAGACCTATAACTCAATTTATGACATAAAACCATAAGCACAAGCATTCTAATAAAAATCACAACTATTCAACTACGCAAGGTAAGTATCAATTTCCTTCTATGTGTTGCAAGGAACCAAGGTTTAATTCAATCCAACAACATAGGTATTTGAGGGTGCAAGGAAAACTTGTAATTAATCCATCAACAATTACATTTAAGGGCACAAGACAAAGATATTAACCATCATCTAGAAAATTTCGTAACGGGAGCAATCTTATGACTAAACAACACTCCACCCTTCAATTATCATTGCACACAAGAGGTCAAATAAATACACGACGTACGTCATAATCAAATTAGTGCACGTAACAATTCCTTTAGTTGATTGGTCATTCATCAAAATAAAATTTGTTACGTGCTATAAGACTAATGCATAAGACCATCATTATTACAAATTCAAAAGCACAAGAAGTATAACAATCTAAACTATTATTTATTGAATGGAATCCATGAATGAAGGAATTCTAACATCAATGTGAAGTAGATGCATGACCAACCTTAGAACCCCCCCCTTCACAAGGTCATCATTCTTCATCTACCCATCTCGGATGGACATGTTAAATTAGACATCACTAAACTAATAATGATTATTTAATCATTATAAGGGAGACGATGGTGAATGAATCAATGAACAACAACATTAGATATTTAGAGGTTAAGAACCTTGTGGAATCCTAGACCCTTAAGGTATTTAATTAATTTTACAATAAGCCAACGAAAAACCCGTTCATTAATTTATTAATTAAAAGACACCTCCTAGCATTATTAATAATACGAAAGTGGTTTTGTGATAATTGTGCCTTCCCATTAATTCCTTACTGTAAATAAATAATTTACCTTCCTTGTTGTAAATGAATAAATTTACATAAACAACAATTTTTTCATTTAAAAATTATTTGATACAATCTCCTTTTCAAACAAATACAAAATAAAGTTATTAAGGAGATTCAACACAAATTTAGATTTCAATTAACAAGTCCTTAAATTTAAATATTAAAAATTCAATCTACGACAATTACTAGCTGCATGGCCACTTATCCTTATTTGACCATTCGTTTCCATCAATAATTAAATCAATAAGAATAGAAAAACTCAATCAACCATCAAAATCAATAGTCAAATAGAAGGTTAATAGGTGGGACATCTAGACTTGGGGCATTCTGACCTAACAGGAAATTAGCTGCCACGAGGGGTTCCAATTTTAGAGTAAAGGCATGTGTTCTGACAGGAGGGTAGCTAGCATTAAGGGTTTTTATGAGGGGAATCAACTTGCGGTTTTCCAGGGATAACTTCTTGTCATTAATGTTTTTTTTAGAATGAATCTTTCTGTTTGGCAGAGATATTTTCTGTCATTAACATTTTATTTTTTTAAAGGAATAATTCTATTAGAGATATGTGTTGTCATTAACATTTTTTTTGGAATAATTCTGGCTGTCTGGCAGAGATAAACCTGTTGGGTAAACTCCTGCATGTAACCCAAGCACAGGAGGGATTACGGATAAGAACCACTATGTGCTATAAGACTGGAGATTCGTTGAAAAGAAAACAGGTGCAAGAGACAACTAAGTTGGAGGAATCGAGGCTTAGAAGAGGACATGAAAGAAGTTAATTCTTTACGAGAAAGGGGGTCCTTACTGGAAATAAAAACATAGAAAGCAGAATCCTTCCAGGCCGCATACAGTCGTTCTCTAAACTTTAGGGAAGGAAGTGACCACCACTATCTGCATGACCATGCTAAGACAAAAATGAAACCCTGTATGTTATTGCATGTGGTAGACTAGACTCGCTTGGGCATACCATGGACACAGAGCATCCACCCATCTGGGCACTATCTCTCAGATTTACCCTCTAGGTTTTGTCCCTTTACCTCCAATTAATAATGTAAGGTTTAATGCTTTCCTTCCATGATAATAAATCCCTTCTGTTTTTCTTTGCTTAAACATAATCAACAAAAAAACCAGTACACAGTATACCTCCGTACTCCATTAGGAGCAACGACCCGTTGGAAGATATTTCGAGAATAAAATTTCAGTACTGGTGTATCCTATCTGTACTCTAGTTATTCAAAGTATCCCAAGGGTGTAATGCCGTCGAATTAAAAGGGAAAATAAGAGAATCACTTATGTATCCTATTTCAGATAAATAAGTTGCTCACGGAGATTGGAAAGAACATTCCATAACTGAATTCGAAGTGTTCATAAGCACTTGTCCCAATACTCTAACTAGATGGAGGGTGACTTATATGAGTAGAAGAATGCTAATCGATGTTTACAAGACCAAGTGGATAGTTGCAGGCTTGCTCAACAATAACACTGATGGTGTTTGTGTGTGAAGGCCAAGTTGTCGGGATAAAAGGGGAAGGATCTAGTGCAGGGTACTTCCTCTGTTCAACACCTTCGTTCATTGGAAGACTGTCTTGGGGACAGATTAAGATAGATCGATAAGGACATGAAGAATGCCATAGCTTCAACGAATGTACCTTTTGGGTAAAAGGAAGGGTTAGTAACCTTCAACCTTTCAAATCACAACGACAATACAAATTTCAGATGGGTTAGAGAACTTGGAAATGTATAGAGAATGGCAAGTGGTAAAATGCAAGATAGGGTAGATGGATTACTACTCTTGTTAGTTAACAAATATACATGAATCATTTTCATTAATAAACGAAAAATAAGGTCATCAATAAACCCTGCTAAAGCACCAATTAGAACCATGTCAATTGTAAGAATGTCTCACTACTAAAATTTCTACTCCACACAAGTCTCAGATTTCCACATACATTCACAAAAAAAAAAAACAAAAAAAAAAAACATACAATTTAACAATCTACACCATGACCCGAAGATGGTCCACAACCATTTGCATCTCGTGAAACAAACCCCTGATGTACATAAGTTCCTCAACAGACAAATGGACATACACATTCTTAAAACAGTTTTGGAAATGAAATCTGCGCTATCAACCCAACAATCTTTCTTTTGGAAAGATACTCAGAAATAAGTTTTATCCTTCAAACATAAATAATTACAAACTAAGAGATTAAATAACAATTCAAATTACCAGTTACCGTAGACCAGAATCAATGGTTGAAGACAAGATTAAACGCAGAATAAAATAGAATTTAGACACAACAAAAGTACCATAACCGAAGGCGTAGAATCCGAAGTGGTTGTCCCATGCACGCGCTCCATCTAGCTCCTGCTTACTGACCGTTGAGACCTCACTGATACTTCCCAGCCAACGCTAGGGGTACTCTTCTTCCCCTTGAACCCCCCAAGCTACAAAGGGGCCACACTCACAACCAGAGAAAGTTAGCTCCCAGCTCGCCTCACAAGGTCGAGCTACCACTCTCTATCCGAGCTGGGTATCCCAACTCCCATAAGAAAAATCAGTCAAGAAAAATATCGGCAACATAACCTTATGCCTACCAGACATGACCCATTCTCCTCCTCCGCCATTTCTTTTATAGATTTTTCTTAGTGACCTCTTTCCAAAACACACATTAAATTCATTTTTATTAAAAATTAATTAGGAAAATTGTCCCCCATACACTTGTCACTCGATCCCTTAGTTGCACCATAAATTTATTTATTTAATTAATTTAATTTGACAATTTCCCTCACCCACCTAAAAGCGTTCCTAAAAACGCTCCTCGATGTCCCTTTATTCCAATACATTCCTTTTAATGACTGATGCCTTTCTTAAATCCCAGTTGAGTTCAAAATTAGAAAGTTCTCTAGACTAGATTCCCTATTATGTTCCACATTCCTTTTGTATTTAAGTTTCCCCTTTTTGGTCTAAGTCCTAAAATAGCAGGTTTTGTACTTAGCCAATCATTAATCTTTTTAAACAATTTAATCCTTCAAAAATTTTTCTTTTTAATTTAATTTTCACCCCCAATTTTTTCATCCCCCCTTTATTACTTGCTTAATTAAATTTTAGTTCTCAAAACCTATTTAGACCTAGGATTTTAATTCTTTTGGCTCAACAAAATTTGTTTTTCAAGGACATTTTATTATTATTAATCTTTACTCATGCAACAATCATTTTAAGGCTGACCAAGTCCTAAGGAGACATAGTTTTCTAGGTACTAGGTTCATTAACTCACCAGTGTTAAAAATCGTGATGCCCTTCAAGATGCACTACATGCTCCAAGGGTGCCACTCGCCTGCATTCATGTTTCATTTACGCGACTTGCCCTTCAAGACGCACTACGTGCTCCAAGGGTGCCACTCACATTTTGAATGAGTTTGGTAGAAGTCAAACCCCTGGAGTTAATACCCTGTCAGACGACCTTGTGGGAGACTAAGGGCCTCTAAGGAATAAGGACCCTGCCTTATTTCACACCCCTTAGAATCATCGTGAGCGACTATCAAAATCTTCCCTCATGACATCGTGGACCTCTCGAACTAGGTAATCATTAACCTACAGTTCGAGCCACAATGAGAGTGCTAGTAGGATGTGGCAGGGCTGCTGCCACACCTCGACCTCAATATCTTTGGTTTTCATGCATGACCCCTTTACTCCAAATGTGAGTATGGTTAGCAAGCTATCGTCAACCTGCATTCATCAATGAAACATGTCAGCGATCCAAAATCAACATCATAATATACCAATCATATGTCCCATATGAAATAACAAAATACTCAAACCATAAACAATCCACTCATTGAATCGATCCGGAGTCCAAGGAGGTCCATCGATGCCATTGACATCCTCAATTAGTCTAGAGTCTTGCACACTCAGGAAAAACCAGTCAATAGCACCCGTCGATACAAATATAAAAAAATACACATCATCATATCCACAATTATAATCATATTCCATAAGTGAAACAATCAATTATATAGTGAACTGGATCACTTGCACACAAGTGTCCTCAAATAATAAGACGCATCAGGTGTGCCAAAGAGCAGGATGTCACATACACCCCCTCTTGTTTTAAACTTCGTTCTGAAGTTTCACAGTATAGAAGTGCAAAAATAACGTATCTGACAATATCTAAGGGTCTAGTCATCAACAAAAATGGAAACTACAGACACATATCATATGTGCCCTCCCAGGTAGCTGAGTGTGGACTATAATTGTCCTACTGTACCTTGACTTGATTGACAGTTCGACGCTGTATATGATGAATGCGATGGTACATAAAGAGGATTATCTCTGATGTGGGCGCACCCTCTCCCAACATCCGCCAAGAACTCAGTCAATCTCATGCGTAGGATCACTGACCTAAAGTCACACATGGATACAAGATAAAAATCATGTAAATGCCCCAAAGAATGAGGCATTACTAGCCATTAGGACCTTCATAATTATAGTCGATGCGATGCACATCGACAAACCCTTCTGCCGATCCTGTGCTCCTTCCATATCCTTTTGTATTGTTTGTAATTGTTCCTTTAATTCTTGGATCGCTTCGAGTCCTACCAAGACCCCATCCTTGAGTCAATCCCAACTCAAAGGAATTCAACACGGTCAACCATAAAGAAACTCAAATGGCACCATCTTAATAGTGCTTTGATGATTTTTGTAGCATGTAAACTCGACCATTGACCATAACTATTCCCAACATTTCTGTTGGTCCAACACATATACGCAAAACAACCTTCCCAAATTGGTTCGTTCCTTCAATCAACTTGTCTGTCTCAAGGACATGTTGTAATAAGGTTAAGTGGTGTTCCCAAGGCCTCTTGGGAAACTTGTCCAAAATCATCTTGCTAACACTGAATCCCGTATCAGATACGATTCCTTTGGTACGTCTAGCAGTCTCAAAATCTTGCTGATATAAAATCTAGCTATACCTGGTGCCTGAAGCGTCATATGCACAGAGACAAAATGTGAACTCTTCGTTAGAGTGTCAACTGTCACGACAATCGGGTCGTGCCTCCTTGCCATCAGCGACAATTAAACAGGGAAGACCCTCGAAATGACCTCCCATGTCGATTTCGGGATAACGTTTGGCCGTAGCAATCCTGCGGGATGTCTATGTTAAGCCTTCAACTACCGACCTTGTAGACATCTCACCACGTAGTTGACAATATCTGCCTTTATCCCTTCCATAAGAATAAGGGCTTAAGGTCGATCCTCATCTTCATGACTCTTGGATTAGCCATGTACATTGCTCTATGATCTTCGCATAAGATAAAAAATTATCAACTCGTCATTGGGTGGTACATAAATCTGGTTATTGCATCTTATTAATCCATCTTTGTCCACAGTAAATCCCTCAAATTTTGGTACCATCATGGTGTTTTGTCCGATAAATTCCTTAACCTCTTTATACCATTCATTGTCGCGCTGTAAAGTTAGAATCTTTTCACGTAGATTCATCTCAAGAGGTATCACCTAAAATATGCGTGGTCTCTGACTCAACTCATCAACCACTTTGTTCACTATTCCTCTTATGTAGGTAATCTTGAAATTGTACTCGCTAAGCAGTTCCGACCAACGCCTTTGTCACGCGTTCAAGTCGCTTTGCGTAAAAAGGTGTTGTAAACCATAGTGGTTTGTTTTTAGTTCAAATTTCCGCCCAATCAGGTAGTGTCTCCACACTCTTAGGGCATACATGATGGCTGACAACTCCAGATCGTGCATCATGTAGTTCTCCTCATGCTTCCTTAACTTCCTCGAGATGTAAGAGATCCCTCGACCATCATTCCTCAAGACTTCATCTAAGCCGTGTTCCCAAGGCCTCTTGGGAAACTCGTCCAAAATCATCTTTCTAACACCGAATCCCTTATCGGATATGATTCCTTTGGCACATATGGCAGTCTCAAAATATTGCTGATATAAACTCTAGCTATACCAGGCACTCGATGCGTCGTACGCACAGGGAAAAAATGTGAACTCTTCGTCAGAGTGTCAATTGTCATGACAATCGGGTCGTGCCTCCTTGTCGTCAGCGGTAATTCAACATGGAAGTCCCTCAAAATGACCTCCCATGTTAATTTTGGAATAACGTCTGGCCGTAGCAATCCTGCCAGATGTCTATGTTTCGCCTTCAACTACCGACTTTCTAGACATCTCACCACATAGTTGACGATATCTGCCTTTATCCCTTCCAGAATAATAAGGGCTTAAGGTCAGTCCTCATCTTCATGAATATTGGATGAGCGATGTACATTGCTCTATGATATTCACATAAGATCAAAACTTCTCAACTCATCATTGGGTGGTACATAAATCTGGTTATTGCGTCTTATTAATCCGTCGTTGTCCACAGTAAATCCCTGAAATTTTGGTACCATCATGGTGTTTTGTCTGATAAATTACTTAAGCTCTTTACTCCAGTCATCGTTGCACTGTAAAGTTATAATATTTTCATGTAGATTCGTCTCAAGAGGTATCACCTAAAATATGCGTGGTCTCTGACTCAACGCATCAACCACTTTGTTCACTGTTCCTTTTATGTAGGTAATCTTGAAATCGTACTCGCTAAGAAGTTACGACCAATGCCTTTGTTGCGTGTTCAAGTCTCTTTGCGTAAAAAGGTGTTGTAAACCATAGTGGTCTGGCTTTAGTTCAAATTTCTACCCAATCAAGTAGTGTCTCCACACTCTTAGGGCATACACGATGGATGACAACTCCAAATCGTGCATCGTGTAGTTCTCCTCATGCTTCCTTAGCTTCCTCGAGATGTAAGCAATCACTCGAACTTCATTCCTCAAGACTCCGTCTAAGCCTTCATTGGATGCTGTAACATCCCTGTCGTTACGACTACAAGCGATGCAAGCAAGTGCAATTTGTTTTTTGTTTTAGGTAGGAAGAAAACAACAACAACAGTTAAACAACACAACTTGACGATGAACAACAAACACGCAGATCATACAATAGAAACAATGAATCAAACACTAGCACATCAGGCAACTGGATGAAACATGCATTAATTAATAAATAGATAAAACGACTACCCGCCTGACACAAGAGAGACATTGCATAGAAGCTAAAGGATAACATCAACCAACCCTACATGACTTGGTGACCAGTAACTGGAAACCTCTACAGTGCGCAAAACTAAAATGCATTAAGGCATTACAAACCAAGTGCCAACATCAATTACAATGAACAATGCCCACATCGGGAAGCACAAGACTCCGACCAGGTTATCATTCACATCTTTCTGTCAGGGCGTGCAATGATCCCCTCATCAGGAATCATGCCACCACAAGGCGATAGGTGTAACAATAACCATAGCGCAACACAACCTATCTAGACCAATAAACCAAGAAAATTCAACACACTAGAAGACCTAATTAACTATCAAACAAGAAGACTATATCCAAGCACCCGATCGACAAGTCAACAAGACGTAAGGGAAATCTGACTACTATAAAAATCGTACATCATAATAAATTCCTAGTGCAACAAATTCAATGCAAACATACATCAATCTATACACATAAAAATAATTATTATCAAGGAAATAGTTTATTGTAACGATTTTCCAATTCCTGATATCTGATAAGTAATTATATCGCTGACCTTTAAAACTAAATTCATTGTCTTATATCGCTATTTAAAACTGAAATTATATCGCTATCTTATGAATTCGTTATCTTTTCAACTGAAACTCGGGCAAATATAATTGGTTCAGTGCCACTGAAACAAACTGATTATTCACATAACAATTATGTCAAATACATTTGTAAATGCTGTGATTTAGGGTGAATGTTGTGAGTTATCAATCAATATATGTTGTCCTTAAACAATCTCGATTTATCAATAATCACTGTCTTTTACACAACACAAAGTCACTGTGTTTTAAAAGAAATAGTTGTATTTGATGTAGCAGTGTAATTATAAAATAGGAAATATAAAAATTGCTGTTATAAACATCTACTTCACACGTTATATATTGAATCTTTGTCACACGTTATGTATTAATTCTTTGTCACACATTAACTATAAAATCGCTTCCACTAAAATCGCTACAATATATCCCCGTCTCACATTATATATAACATCACTATTAATAAATATTAAATTTTCTATTTAACCAACATACTATTTAAACCCAAAAGGTCGTTTTCCATGAGTACATTATGTGGCTGTCTATTAATATAGGACACACTGTCTATCTAAAAATGGTGTTGTTGTCTATTCGAAGGGTATGGTGTCTCCGACTAGTAAATGCATGATGCTGAGAAGTTAATTATCATATTCATCTCCCCATCAGACACACCAACAATTACAATGCTGTATCTTACCTATAAAAACACTGCCACTCATATGCTAATCAATCCAAGCTATTCAATTGCAAACACTTGTTGTCCTACCATACTAGATCGCAGGCTATTTTCATTCTTTACATAATTGCTGTCTATAAACTACAACATTGATATCGTTGTCCCTCCCAACACATAGATAAAATATGATAAATGTTGAGTTGAAAACTGGGTGAATTTATAAAACAAAATGGGCAAAGGCGATTTGGTGAAATGAATTGGGAAACGACGAATTGATAAAACGAATTGGGTAAGGCGAGTTGGTGAAATGAATTGGGAAAGGGAGAATTGATAAAACAAATACACAAAACTATCATTTAAAAGGGAATTGCAGACATATCATTTAAAAACGTAGACATACACTCGTTGTCACTCAAGCATTGAAAACACAGGTATGTCAACAATATTGAAACACATGCATAAATAATCTTTCTATCCATCGCTACCCTTCAACTGACACAATATAATAATTTCGTTGTGTTAAATCATGTTTTGAAAAGGGAGATAAAACTGAAACAAATTTATAATATATGAGAAATCGTTGTATAATAAATTTCTGCTATCCATCGCTATCCTTCAACTGGAACAAATCTATAATATATGAGATAAATCGCTGATTGATAATTTTTCTATCATCGCTATCCTTCAAAATGAAACAATTCATAATATTTCACTGTGTTAAATCGTGTTTTGAAAAGGGAGACAAAACTGAGACAAATTTATAATATATGAGAAATCGCTGAATAATAAATTTCTGCTATCCATCGCTATCCTTCAAACTGGAAAAAATCTATATATATGAGATAAATTGTTGATTGATAATTTTGCTATCATCACTATCCTTCAAACTGAAACAATTTATAATATACGAGATAAATCGCTGTGTATAAGGCCACAAAAATCATAGGGTGAAAGATGGGTAAAGGCTGGGTAAATCATCCATAAATTAGTGGTGTGAAGGCTGAGTAAAGCCTCCAAGAAACTCAGTGATAATCAAACCCAAGAAAACGCAAAAGAAATCAACCACGAGAAAACACAGAAGTAATCAATCACAAGAAAACGCAGAGATTGGGCATTCAAGACTCAGAGGTTTATCAAAATTTCAACAATTAAAATCACAGAGAAAAATCAGAGTTTTAATCTATCAAGACGCAGAAATACTCATACCCAAGGAAGGTGCAAAGATCAGAGATTAGCCATAAGAGAAAAATTCAGAGAGATGTAAGGGATAGATGGCTGGAAAAAAATTATCCTTCACTCATCATCCATGCAAAGAAACACAGGACATTTGAATCTATAGGTCTTTAAACACCGAAGTGACGATTGTCGATTCGGCTCCTGGCCAACTGCTCAGGAACAGACTGATGACTAAAGGGATAAGGGATGGAAGATAAAAACACAATATCTTCATAATAATCAATAAAACCCACACAAAGAAGTCATTGAAATCAGAAGTTGGGTTCTCCAAGGGAAATCAATTCACAATACAACAAGCAAGGGGATTACAATACCGTAGGAAAACAGATGCAAGATAGCTCATGGCAATAAAATCTTCAACCGAGCATAGAGAAATAACATGCGTAAATTTAAATTCATTGCAAGTAACAATTTAAACAAGAGTACCTTAGCCAAATGCGAATGCTCCATAGTTTCTGTCCCATGCGTGCTCCATCCAGCTCCTGCTTGCCAACTGATGTGACCTCATAGGTACCTCCCATCCAACGCTAGGGGTAATATTCTTCCCCCTGAGCCCCCCGAGCCGCAAAGGGACCACAGACACAATACCTGAGAACTGCTAGCACCCAACTCACCTCACAAGTTCGAGCTACCACTCATTACCTAAGCTGGGTATCCCAACTCCCACAAGAGAAGTTCAGTCAAGACAAAAATTCAGTAGCATAATGTTACGCATAAATATGAGATCCATACTCCTCCTCCTCCATCCTTTTTATAGAGTTTTCAAGTAATTAGTTTCCCAAATTCTCATTAAATTCCTTTTCATTTAATTAATTAGGAAGAAACTCCCCCGTACACATGTCACCCGATCCCCTAGTTGCACTAAATAATTAATTTTATTAATTAATTAATTATTCCTATTTCCCTCACCCACCTAAAAGCATTCCTAAAAATGCTCCCAGGTGTCCCAAAATTCCCTTACACTTCTTAATTGACTTATGCCTTTACTAAATTCCTAGTGGAGTTCATAATTAGAAAGTTCTAAAGGCAATATTCCTTACTAAGTTAGACATTCAACTTTTTCCTTACGTTTCCCTTTTTCTTTAGGTTTCCCTTTTTTCTCTAAGTATCCTATTTCTTTTAAGTTTCCTTCTTTTTCCTTTTTAACTATTTTTTTTTTTAGCAAGTGTAGATAAAACAACCCTTTACCTCTTTTCCTCTTTAATTAAAATTAAATTAGCAAGTGTAGATAAAACAATCAATTCCCTTTTTAAAATTTTAATCCTCCATTATAATTTGATTTTAATAATTAAATTTGAATTTCTTATTCCCCTTTCTTGTTACATGTTTAATTATTATTTTTTTTGACCACATGTGCTACTTAGACCTAGGTTTTAATTTCTCTAGGATGGGCGACATTTTTATTAGGAAAAAAATTGTTTTTAAATCTTACTAATCACATCATTAGTTTAAGGATGACTAGGTTTATTCACTTACCCGTTAAACTCACGACGTGCCCTTCAGGATGCACTACGTGCTCCAAGGGTGCCACTTGTCTCTTTCTATTTTCCTTGCGCGATGTTCCCTTCAGGACTCACTATGTGCTCCAAGGGTGCCACTTGCCTCTTTTCGTTTTCCTTGCGCGACGTTCCCTTCAGGACGAACTACGTGCTCCAAGGGTGCCACTCGCCTCTTCACTGACTTGGTAGACACAAAAAACCCTTGGAGTCAATACTCCGGCAGGTGATATTGTGGGAGACTAAGGGCCTCTAAGGAATAAGGCCCCTGCCTGATTGTGCACCCCTTAGAATCATCGTGAGTGACTATCGTAGTCTGCCCTCACAACATCGCGGGTCTTCTCGAACTAGGTAATCGTTAACCTACAGTTTGAGCCATGACGAGAGTGCTAGTAGGCTGTGGTAGGGATACTCCCACACCTCTCCCTCAAAGTCTCGGGTTGTCGTGCATGACCCCTCTACTCCACATGTGAGTCTGGTCGACAAGTTGTCATCATCTTGCATCATCAACGAATCATGTCAGCAATAATAATCAATCATCATAACATCTAATCATATGTACATATGTCATATCGACAACAATCAAACCCCAATAGTCCACTCCCCAACTCGATCCAAAGTCCAAGGGGTTTCATCGATGCCTCTACATCCTCAGTGTCCAAATTCCTACACACTCAGGAGAACCCAATCAATAACACATGTCTATGTAAGGACAACCAAAATAACATATCATCATATTCATAATATCTCATAATCATAATCAAACAACCAATAGTATGATAATCCGGATCACTTGCAAGCAAGTGTCCTCAAAGAATAAGTTCGCTCAGTGCGTGCAAGAGAGGGATGTTACATAGACCCCTCTTGGTCTAAACTTAATCTTGAATTTTCACAGTATATAAGTGACGAAATAAAGTGTATCACAATATCATAAGTCTACCTATCAAACAAAAAGGAAACTGCTGACGCATATCATATACATCCTCCCAGGTCGTCGAGTGCGGACTATAGTTGTCCCACTGGAGCTTGACCCAATCTACTGTTCGACGTCGTAGTTTTTGAATGTGATGGTAGAGGATGCAGATCAGATCAGTCGTGAGTGCACTCTTGTCAGACACCTGTAAGGAAATCATGTCAATAACATGTGTAGGATCACCAATATAATGTCTCAAAACAGATACATGGAAAACATCGTGCATACGCCTCAAAGAATTAGACTAGGCTAGTCGATAGGCCACGGGCCCCTTCTTTTCCACAATATCGAAAGGTCCCATGAACCTAGGAGAGAGGTTAGCACCCTTTCCAAACTTGATCGAGCTCTTATGTGGTTTAGCCCGCAAGAAGAATCGATCGCCAACTTTGTAACTATGGTCAACACGATGCACATCGACATAACTCTTCTTCCAATCCTGCGCTTCCTTGATCATTTGTCTTAATGTTTGCATTTGATATTCCATTTCTTGGATCGCTTATGGCCCCACCAAGACCCTATCCTCAATCCGATCCCAACTCAAAGGCATCCGACATAGTTGCCCGTAAAGAAACTCGAAAGGAACCATCTTAATGGTGCTTTGATAACTGTTGTTATATGCAAATTCTACCAGTGGCAAGAATTCTTCCCAACACTTCTGTTGGTCCATCACGTACATACGCAACATGTCCTCCAATATTTGGTTTGTTCATTCGGTCTTCCCGTCTATCTTTGGGTGATATGCAGTACTAAAGTTAAGTTGGGTTCCCAAGGCCTCTTGGAAACTAGTCCAAAATCGTTCAGTAAACATCGATCCTCGATCAAATATAATCCTCTTAGGCACGCCATGCAACCTAACAATCTCACTGATGAAAACTCTAGCTATGTCATGTGCCTGATACATTGTACACACAAGAATAAAATGAGCACTCTTCATCAGAGTGTCAACTACAACAAAAATCAAGTCATGTCTCCTTGCTATCAGTGGCAATCCAATAATGAAATCCATCGAAATGACCTCCCATTTCAATTTTGGAATAGCGTGTGGCTGTAGTAATCCTACGAGATGTCTATGTTCAGCCTTCACTTGCTGACATTCTAGACATCTTGCCACATAGTTGAATATGTCTACCTTCATTCCTTTTTAGAAGTATAAGGGTTTAAGGTCTGCCCTCATCTTTCTGACTCCCGGGTGAGCCATGCACATGGCTCCGTGAGCCTCGTTTAGTATTAAAATCCTCAACTCGTCGTTGGGCGGTATGTAAATTCAATTTTTAAATCTCAATAATCCGTCATCGTCAAATGTAAGTCCTTCAAATCTCAATAATCTGTCATCGTCAAATGTAAGTCCTTCAAATCTTGGTACCATCATTGTGTTTTGTCCGATAAAATCCTTGACCTCTTTGTACCAGTCATCGTCGCATTGTAAAGTTAGAATCTTTTCACGTAGATTCGTTTGAAGAGGCATCACCAAAAGTATGCGCAGTCTCCGACTCAACGCATAATCCACTATGTTTTCTATACCTTTTATGTAAGTAATCTCAAAATCGTACTCGCTAAGAAATTCCAACCAACGCCGTTTTCGTGCGTTCAAGTCGATTTGCGTAAAGATGTGCTGTAGTCCACAATGGTTCATTTTTAGTTCAAATTTTCATCCAATAAGGTAATGTATCCAAACTCTCAAGGTGTATACAATGGCTAACAACTCCAAATCGTGCGTCGCATAGTTCTCCTCATGCCTTCTCAACTTTCTTGAGATGTAAGCGATCACTTGACTGTCTTGCATCAAGACTCTGCCTAAGCCTTCCTTGGATGCATCAATGCATACCAAGAAGTTTGTGTCCATGTCATGGACCTTTAGTATCGGTGCCATTGTCAACATCTCCTTGAGGCTCTGAAATGCCTCTGCACATTTTTCGGTCCAAACAAACTTCTTGTTCTTCTTCTGCAATTCCGTGATCAGATTTTCTATCTTCGAAAAAACCTCGACGAACCGTCGATAATATCTCGTTAAACCCATGAATCTACGCACTTCCAGGACATTCGTCGGCGCATGCCATTTCATAACGGCCTCGACCTTTGCTGGATCCACAACGATACCTTCACCAGAGATGACATGCCCTAAGTAGTGAATCTTCGATTGATAAAACGAGCATTTAGACAATTTCCCATACAATTTGTTCTCTCATACACACTATAGTACCAAACGCAAGTGCTCGTCATGCTCCTCCATCGTTCAAGAGTAAGTCAAAATATCATCAATGAATACTTGGACGAACTTGTCCAAGTAGTCATGGAACACCTTGTTCATCAACTCATAAATACCTGAGGGGCATTTGTCAGTCCAAAAGGTAAAAAAATAAATTCGTAATGTCCAAACCTCTTCTTAAAAATGGTCTTAGGGACATCCTCCTCCTTGATACGTAACTAGTGATACCCTGATCGCAAGTCAATCTTTGAAAACAATGTCGCACCTTTCATCTGATCGAACATATCATCGATCCTTCGCAACGGGTACTGATTCTTGATCGTTGCCTTGTTCAATTGATGATAGTCAATGCAGAGTCCCCACAACCAATCATTCTTCTGTATGAAGATAACAGACACACCCCATGGTGACACACTTGGACTTATAAGTCCCAGGTCCAACAAATCCTTCAGTTGCATTCTCAACTCTTGTAACTCTGGGGTCGACATTTGATAAGGCGTTCTCGCTATCGGTTCAGTCCCTAGTTTTAGGTTTATGGTAAATTCCAATTCCCTCTCCGGCGACATCCTAGGTAACTCCTCAGGGAAGATGTCCGCAAACTCTCTCACCACCGAAAGGTGTTCTAGACCTTCTGCTACTCCCTTCTCATTTAACGCAAGGATCACATAAATCTTACATCTCTTGCACATGCTCTTCTGTAGCTACAAGGAAGAGAGGAACCTCAGGGAGACTCCCTGGTTCCGACCTACAATCACATGTCTTTGTCCCTTATCATCGACCAAGCTTAACCATTTCATCTTACAATTGAGTATCTCCTCATGCGATTCCAACGAGTCCATACCGATCACGATGTCATAAGATCCTAATATTGTGATGTACAGGTTGGCCCTGGTGACAAACTCTCCAAGGTTAAGGCTACAACCCATAAACTTCCCTCCAACCTTCTGTTTGGCTCCCAAATCCATTTCTACAAAGATAAACTCATCCTGTTAGGATGCCTTTACCTTAATTATTTTTAGCGCTGCACCAGAAATGAAACTCTCTGTAGCACCTGGATCAATCAAAATGCTAACGGTCTGGTCAACAATAGTACCTGACGTCTCGAGCATAGTCGACTGGTGATTTTCCTAGAGGTTATTCACCACTGCATCAATCCGCTGGACCTTGCCCAAATCTCTCATGGTAGTGGGTTTGACTAATCCAGATTCTCTATTCCTCTCCACAGGGCAGTCGCCCTAGTAATGTGGCTCCCCACATGTCCAACACCCTTTCTTCAGTCCAGTACTCCTGGTACCAGAAGTAGAAGCTGACAGCTCACTGGTCGACTTTCCTGGTCTATTTTGTTGAATAGGCCTAAAATTTTGTTGCACTGGTCAATGCTGCTGCTGATGCTGTGGTCCTTGGTATGAAGTCCACTATTGAGGTGTTGGTCGCCGAGGTGTAGTGAAAGTGGATACTCTATGGAATCTATGATAACTTGGAGAGTGTCTAGCTGGTGTCTGACACTGCTGCACACCAGATGACACCTGCCCTATTGGTATCACCGCAGTCCTGCTCTGAACCCCACTGATAATATCCTCCTCTATTATGAGGGCATTCTGGACAAAATCATGCAAGGTCTGAGGTATCAGAATCCTAACCTTTGCACGAATAATGACATTAAGGCCAAACAAGAACATGTTGACCTTAAGTTTCTCAGTATTTAGGTCTAGAGCATACTGAAGCAACTCCATAAAACGAGCCTCGTACTCGGGCACTATATGACCACCCTGTCGCAAGGCGTTGAACTTGTTGAGATGAAACTCAATGGATTCCTCTATTAGGTACCTCTCTCAGAACCATTCCTTGAACAGTTCCCATGACACGTCTTCGACGACCATGTTCAATTGTGGTAGAGCGTCTTCCACCATAGAAGAGAGCTCCCCTTCAGTTGAAATATTTCCTTGTGGACCTTCATGTTGGAGGTATAGTTGCAAAGTGCAAAGCACATCGCCATATTCTCCAACCATGCCTCAGTGGCTGGGCTATCCTAGGCACCAAAGAACTCGAGAAATTTGACCTTCTCGAGTTTGCGATGAATGCTACTAGTATCGACTAGAGCGTGCGGTGGATCCTCAGGGGGTGCCAGTGCCTTAGCCTCATCTCTGTCCAAATGATAGATCAATGCCTCAGACATCCGTTGAAAAGATCTCATCAACCCAACCACATCACCCACCGCTATCTGTTCTTTCCTGACAACCTGTTCGTTGCCCTAGGGGTTAGACCCCTCATGCGTGGGTGCTACTAGATGCGTTGCACCTCCTCCCCTAACACCCCATCATCTACCTCTGCAACGTCCTCTAACCATGATTACCTTCACGAATTAAAGTCAACTTAATTAACAACATTATAATCAAATATCAAATCAATGAAAGCTGTAGTGATGCCAAGTCATGGGTCGAACCTGCTCTGATACCATATGTAACGTCCCCATTGTTAYGACTACAAGCAACGCAAGAAAGTGAWTTTTTTTTTTTGTTTTAGGCAGGAAGGAAACAACGACAACAATTAAACAACACAACTTGATGACGAACACCACGCACACTAATCAAGAAATAGAAACAACGACTCAGACAGTAGCACACCAGACAATTGGACGAAACATGCRTTAATTAATAGATAGATAAAATGACTATCCTCCCGATATAAGCAAGACAACTCCTACAAGCTAAAGGATAACATCAACCAACTCGACACAATGGCTTGGCAACCAGTAACTAGAAACCTCTATGGCGCACAAAACCAAAACGCATTAAGGCGTTACAAACCAAGTGCCAACATTAATTACAACGAACAATGCCTACATCGGGAAGCACAAGACTCCGGCTAGGTTATCATTCACATCTTTCCGTAAGGGTGCGCAATGATCCCTTCATCAGGAATCATGCTGCCACAAGGCAATAGGTGTGACAATAACCATAGCGCAACACAACCTATCTAGACCAATAACCCAAGAAAATCCAACGCACTAAGAGACTTAATTAACTGTCAAACAAGAAGACTATACCCAAGCAGTTGATCGACAAGTCAACAAGACGCAAGGGAAATACGACTACTATAAGAATAGTACATCATAATAACTTCCTGGTGCAACAAATTCAATGCAAACACACATCAATCTGTACACATAAAAATAATTATTATCAAGCAAATAGTTTATTGTAACTATTTTCCCCATATCCAATAAGTAATTATATCGCTTACCCTTAAAACTGAATTTGTTGACTTATATCGCTATTTAAAACTGAAATTATATCGCTATCTTATGAATTTGTTATCTTTTCAACTGAAACTCGGTCGAATATAATTCGTTCAGTGCCACTGAAACAAACAAATTATTCACATAACAATTATGTCGAATACATTTGTAAATGCTGTGATTTAGGATGAATGCTGTGAGTTATCAATCAATATATACTGTCCTTAAACAATCTCGATTTATCAATAATCGCTGTCTTTTACACAACACAAAGTTTCTATCTTTTAAAAGAAATAGCTGTATATGATGTAGTGGTGTAATTATAAAATAGGAAATATAAAAATTGCTGTTATAAACATCTACTTCACACGTTATATATTGAATCTTTGTCACACGTTATGTATTAATTCTCTATCACACATTAACTATAAAATCACTTCCACTAAAATCGCTACAATATATCCCTATCTAACATTATATCTAACATCACTGTTAATAAATATTAAATTTTCTATTTAACCAACATACTATCTAAACCCAAAAGGTCGTTGCCCATGAGTACATTATGTGGCTGTCTATTAATATAGGACATACTGTCTATCTAAAATTGGTATTGCTATATATTCGAAGGGTATGGTGTCGTCGATTAGTAAATGCATGATGCTGAGAATTTAATTATGATATTCATCTTGCTGTCATACACAACAACGATTACAACGTTGTCTCTTACCTGTAAAAATATTGCCACCCATATGCTAATCAATCCAAGCTATTGAATTGAAAACACTTGTTGTCCTACCATATTAGATCGCAGGATATTTTCATTCTTTAAATAATCACTGTCTATAAACTACAACATTGATATCACTGTCCCTCCCAATGCAGAGATAAAATATGATAAATGCTGAGTTGAAAACTGGGCAAATTTATAAAAAGAAATGGGCAAAGGCGAGTTGGTTAAACAAATTGGGAAACGACGAATTGATAAAACGAATTCGGCAAGGTGAATTGGTGAAATGAATTGGGGAAGGGCGAATTGATAAAATGAATACGCAGACCTATCATTTAAAAAGGAATTGCAGACATATAATTTAAAAACACATACATACACTCGGTGTCACTCAAGCATTCAAAACGCGGGTATGTCAACAATATTGAAACACATGCATAAATAATTTTGCTATCCATCACTACCCTTCAATTGAAACAATATAATAATTTCACCGTGTTAAATCACGTTTTGAAAAGGGAGATAAAACTGAAACAAATTTATAATATATGAGAAATCGTTGTATAACAAATTTCTGCTATCCATCGCTATCCTTCAACTGGAACAAATCTATAATATATGAGATAAATCATTGATTGATAATTTTTCTATCATCGCTATACTTCAAACTGAAACAATTTATAATATTTCGCTGTGTTAAATCGTGTTTTGAAAAGGGAGACAAAACTGAGACAAATTTATAATATATGAGAAATCGCTGTATAATAAATATCTGCTATCCATCGCTATCCTTCAAACTGGAACAAATCTATAATATATGAGATAAATCGCCGATTGATAATTTTTCTATCATCACTATCCTTCAAACTGAAACAATTTATAATATATGAGATAAATTGCTGTGTATAAGGCCACAAAAATCATAGGGTGAAAGATGGGTAAAGGTTGGGTAAATCACGCAGAAATTAGCGGTGTGAAGGCCAAATAAATCCTCTTAGAAACTCAGTGATAATCAAACCCAAGAAAACATAGAAGAAATCAACCACTAAACACAGAAGTAATCAATCACAAGAAAACACAGAGATTGGGCATTCAAGACTCAGAGGTTTATCAAAGTTTCAAAAATAAAAAATGCAGAGAAAAATCAGAGTTTTAATCAATCAAGACGCAGAGATACTCATACCCAAGGAAGGCGCAAAGATCATAGATTAACCATAAGAGAAAAATGCAGAGAGATGTAAGGGATAGATGACTGGACAAATTTTATCCTTCACTCATCATCCATGCACAGAAAAGTAGGACATTTGAATCTATAGGTCTTTAAACACCGTAGTGACGACCATCGATTTGACTCCTAGCTGACTCCTCAAGCACGGACTGATGACTAAAGGGATAAGGGATGGAAGATAAAAACATAATCTCTTCATAATAATCAATAAAACCCACACAGAGAAGTCATTGAAATCAGAATTTGGGTTCTCCAAGGGAAATCGATTCCGAATACAATAAGCAAGGGGATTACAATACCGTAGGAAAGTAGATGCAAGAAAAATCATGGAAATGAAATCTTCAATCGAGCATAGAGAAATAACATGCGTAAATTTAAATTCATTGCAAGTAACAATTTAAACTGGCGTACGTTAGCCAAACGTGGATGCTCCGTATTTTCTGTCCCCCGCGCGCTCCATCCAGCTCCCGCTTGCCAACCGATGTGACCTCACTAGTACCTCCCAGCCAATGCTAGGGGTAATCTTCTTCCCACTGAGCCCCCCGAGCCGCAAAGGGGCCACACACACAATACCCGAGAACTACTAGCACCTAGCTCACCTCGCAAGTTCGGGCTACCACTCGTTACCAGAGCTGGGTATCCCAACTCCCACAAGAGAAGTTCAGTCAAGACAAAAATTCAGCAACGTAACGTTACACATAAAGATGAGATCCATACTCCTCCTCCTCCATCATTTTTATAGAATTTTCAAGTAATTATGTTCCCAAATTCTCATTAAATTCCTTTTCATTTAATTAATTAGGAAAAACCTCCCCCGTACACATGTCGCCCGATCCCCTAGTTGCACTAGAAAATTAATTTTATTAATTAATTAATTATTCCTATTTCCTTCACCCACCTAAAAGCATTCCTAAAAATTCTCCTAGGTGCCCCAAATTTCCCTTACACTTCTTAATTAACTTACACCTTTACTAAATTCCTAGTGGAGTTCATAATTAGAAAGTTATAAAGGCAAGATTCCTTACTAAGTTAGACATTCAGCTTTTTCCTTACGTTTCCCTTTTTATTTAGGTTTCCCCTTTTTCTTTAAGTTTCCTATTTCTTTTAAGCTTCCCTCTTTTTCCTTTTTAACTAATTTTTTTTTAGCAAGTGTAGATAAAACAACCCTTTACCCTTTTTCCTCTTTAATTAAAATTAGTTTAGCAAGTGTAGATAAAACAACCAATTCCCTTTTTAAAATTTTAATCCTCCATTATAATTTGATTTTAATAATTAAATTTGAATTTCTTACCCCCCTTTCTTGTTACATGTTTAATTATTATTATTGTTTTTTGACCACATGTGCTACTTAGACCGAGGTTTTAATTTCTCTATGCTGGGCGACATTTTTATTAGGAAAAAAATTGTTTTTAAATTTTACTAATCACATCATTAGTTTAAGGTCGACTAGGTTTATTCACTTACCTGTTAAACTCGTGACATGCCCTTCAGGACGCACTACGTGCTCCAAGGGTGCCACTCGCCTCTTTCTGTTTTCCTTGCACGACATGCCCTTCAGGATGCACTACGTGCTCCAAGGGTGCCACTCACCTCTTTCTGTTTTCCTTGCGTGGCATGCCCTTTAGGACCCACTACATGCTCCAAGGGTGCCACTCGCCTCTTGAATGACTTGGTAGACATAAAAAAACCCTGGAGTCAATACTTCACCAGGTGATCTTGTGGGAGACTAAGGGCCTCTAAGGAATAAGGCCCCTGAATTATTGTGCGCCCGTTAGAATCGTCGTGAGTGACTATCGTAGTCTGCCCTCACGACATCGTGGGTCTTCTCGAACTAGGTAATCGTTAACCTATAGTTCAAGCCATGATGTGAGTGCTAGTAGGCTGTGGCATGGCTGCTCCTACACCTGTCCTTCAAAGTCTCGGGTTGTCGTGCGTGACCCCTCTACTCCAAATGTGAGTCTGGTCGACAAGATGTTGTCATCCTGCATCATCAACGAATCATGTCAGTAATAATAATAAATCATCATAACATTTAATCATATGTACATATGTCATATCAACAACAATCAAACCGCAATAGTCCTCTCCTTGACTTGATCCAGAGTCGAAGGGGTTTCATCGATGCCTCTTCATCCTCAATGTCCAAAGTCCTACACACTCAGGAGAACCCGGTCAATAAAACCTATCTATGTAAGGACAACCAAAATAACATATCATTATATTCATAATATCTCATAATCATAATCAAATGACCAATAGTATAATAATCCAGATCACTTGCACGCAAGTGTTCTCAAATAATATGTTCGCTCGATGCGTGCAAGAGTGGGATTTTACAGATGCGTCAGTGCATACCAAGAAGCCCTCATCCACGCCAAGGAATTTTAGTATTGACGCTGTCGTCAACAACTCCCTGAGCCTTTGAAATTCTTCCACACATTTCTCGGTCCACACAAACTTCTTGTCCTTCTTTTGCAATTCCGTAATCAGATTTTCTATCTTTGAAGAACCATCGATAATATCCCTCTAAACCCATGAAGCTACTTACTTTTGGGAAATTCGTCGACACAGGCCACTCCACAATATCCTCTACCTTCGCTGGATCCACAATGATGCCTTCGCCAGAGATAACATTCCCTAGGAAATGAATCCTTGATAGCTTTGAGACCGCTTCCCGTAATTTGTTCTCTTGCAACATTGTAGTACCAAGCATACAAGTTCATATTGATATTTCATCATCCGAGAAAATATCAAAATGTCATCAAGGAATACTCGATGATAGTCAAGTAGAGTCTTCACAACCCATCCTTCTTCCATATGAAATTAACAGGATCACTCCAAGGAAATACACTTGGACGTATAAGTCCTAGGTCCAACAACTCCTTCAATTTCACTTTCAACTCTTATAACTCAGGGGTCGACATCTGATAAGGATTTCTTGCCATCGGTTCAGTTCTAGGTTTTAGGTCGATGGTAAATTCCATATTGGCTTTGGGCGACACACCTGGTAATTATTCTGGGAATCACGTCCGCAAACTCTCTTACTACCAGAATATATTCTAATCCTTCCGCCATGCCCTTTAAGTTCGACACTAAGTATGCATATAACTTGCATTCCTACGCGTGCTCTATTGTAGCTATAGGGAAGAAATGAACCTCGGGGATACTCCCTATTTTCTTCCTACAATCGTAGTTCTCTGTCCTACATCATCAGTCCAACTCAACTGCCTCATCTTAGCATTGAGTATCGCATCATTCGATTCCAACCAGTCCATACCAATCACGATGTCATAATATCATAAGATTGTGACGTAGGTCGAACTTCATTACACTATCCCCAGGTTAAAGCGACAGTTCATATCTGTTCCTCCAATCATCTGGTTGGTACCTAAAGCCACATTGATGAATCTAAACTCGTCCTGTCAAATTCCCTTACCCAAATCCCTTCAGTGTGGTACTAGAATTAGAGCTCTCCGTAGCACCGGGGTCTAACAAATACTAAAAGTTCATTTGGTGATGGCACCTGATGCCTCAAGCATAGTGGATTGGTGCTTGGCCTGGAGGTTATTTACTGCGGTCATGAATCCTATGGGCCTTTCCCATATCCTTCATAGTAGTGTGTCCTATTGACTCAACCGCTATGGCCCCTTTCAACCGAAAAATCTTACTAGTAAGGTGACTCTCCACCTGTCCATCACCCACCTCCGGTCGAGTACTCCTAGCCCCAAAATAGAAGTTGTTGGCCCACCAGTCTAAGATCCTGGTCTGTTGTGCTGATGAATGATTGCTAATTTGACTCACATAGGGAGTAAAAGGGCCATTCTTTCTAATGCTTGCTAATTTGACTCCTTCCATGACTTGAATTGTAGGTTAACGATTACCTAGTTTGATAGGTCCACGATGTCTTGAGGGTAGACTGAGACAATTTCTCATGAAGATTCCTAAGGGGTGCGCAATAAGGTGGGGTCCTTATTCCTTATAAGCCCTTAGTTTCTCACAAGGTCATCTGAATGGAGTACTGACTCCCAGGGTTGGACAACTACCAAAACCAGTCAAAGGCGAGTGGCACCCTTGGAGCACCGAGTGCATCTTGAAGGGAACGTCGCATAACTAAAACTTGAGTCAATGAATCTAGGTGGCCTAGAAAACCTTGAGAAAAATAATTAAACCTTGTAAAATCTTTAAGCATTGTCGGATTTAATTAATTAATTAAGGATTGAAATTATTAATTGTAAATCCCAAGTGAAATTCTAATCCTATTCAAAAAACTAATCCTAAATATAAGTTCTTGTAAGGAGACTAAACTAAATTATTAACTAAATCAAAAAAGGGAATGAGGTAAATAAATTTAATAATTAAGTAAAATTAAATAAACCTAAATAATGATTTAATACACATGTGTGCAAGAAAACACCAAATTGGAATTTAAGATAAGAAAGGAATAAAGCTAAAAGAGTGTGTATGCATATAAAGGTATCTAGAGTCTAGTTAACACTAGTCTAACTAGAAGAAGACTCCTATTTTAACTCAACTTAGTTTTAGTAAGGTGTCAATCATTAAATGGGAATATGGAAAATAAAGAGACAACAAGGAGTGATTTAAGGAGTGCTTTTAGGAAAGGTGAGGGGAAATTGACTTTAATTAAAACAAAATTTGGAATTACTTGTGCAACTCGGGGGAGAGGGTGAGAAGCGTGAGGAAGAATTATTCTAAATTAATTAATTAAAAAGTGAATTAATTGTGCAAGTGGGGATGTTTCATTAAGGAAACTCCTATAAAACAAATGGTCTAGAGGGAAAAGGGATCACACTGGTTATGGGTAATGTTATGCTGCAAAAGTTTTGACTGGTTTTACTTGTGAGAGTTGGGATACCCAGCTTGAGAGAGAGAGTGGTGGCTCTACCTTGAGAGGCAAGCTTGGAGCTAGAGGATTTCTAGTTTTGTGTGCATGGCCCCTTTGCGGCTCGGGGGGATAAGGGGGAAGAAGAGTACCCCTAGCGTTGGCTGGGAGGTACCGATGAAGTCTCAACGATTAGCAAGCGGGAGGTATGGTATTTTATGGAATTTGTAATTGCATTTGGATTTTAATTGTATAATCAAGTTTTTATAATTTGCTGTAGACTGTGTTGAATCTTGAATTCATATAGACCACCTCCTTGAGGGCTTTATCGGATATGGAATTGAAATTGTATAATCGATATTTTTACATTGTGTAACTGTGTCGAAAAGTTTAATATTGATTAGACAAGATCGTGATGTTTTTATAAAATATAGAAGCGGGTTCCTAATAATTTCTCTGTCATTGTTTTTCTCAACTAAATAAATCAAAAATTGGTGTCAAGTTGTGTTCTTCTCCAAATCAAAAATCGATTTCGGCAGGCTCGCGTTGATCATAAACTGCACACTTATAAGTGTTGACCATTGCCTTTATTTCAAATCTCGAGTTTGAATGTATGCACACCAGAAACGTTGATCATTGCCTTTTCTTCGAACTCGAGTTTGATTGTAGCTATGCATGAACGTTTGGTCACTGCCCCTTTTAAATTGAATCTAGCTTTAAATATATATTATTTAGGAAAGTTTGATTGCTGCAGTCTAGTTGAAATCTGGCCATGAATTAATTCCTTTGATTTTCCCCTTCTTATCACTCCATCCATTGATAGATTCAGGTTTTCTCAGTGCACCCTTCTCGAAACTCAACCCAACTACAGATTTTGGGCCTTGCACATTGAGCCATCCCCAACCTTTGCTTGAGCGCAAGCAAAACTTATCGTATTGCAATAGAAACCTGTTGGAAGAGGCAATTGGAATCGAGAATGAGAGTCCAGAGCAAAGATTAATCTCCACTCTTGGTCGGTGGGGATATTGAGAGACATGCAGGTCGATAATACTTCGAATGCAGAGAACTTGAATCCTTCTACATGTTGTTTCAAAGCTTCAACGTCTTTCAACCCAAAATAGAAGGATTTAAAATTCATCTCTTGACCAGATGCTCTCAACAACTCTCCCTGTTGCCTTCCACACAATCATATTCGCGGTGGGGGTATTTTATCAAAGGCTTCGCCCCAGGTCACAAGATTTCTCTATTCCAAATTGGGGGAATCTCAGGGCTTGCCAAACCTCTCTCCATTTCACCCACAAATTTCAGAAATCTAGAGATTCCAACGCCATCAGTCATGCAATGGTTGAGACATATACCTAGTACGAGCTCTCCACATTTTAGATGCGTTACCTGAAAATCCAGTCCATACATTTTAAACATTCTATCTATTTAGTCTACATGTATATGATTCAATACAGTTAGGCATTCAATACATTGTAAACATTCTCTCTGATTAGTCTACATGTAGGGATTCAAGTGTACTAATTACGATCTGATTTGACAAATTTAAATCACATGAATAAACAACCTGAATCATAAGAAGTGGAGAATATGTGATCATTTCCGATCCGATAAGTTATGTATAAAGTCATCACCACGAGGAATGGGTGGATAGAGATATCCAGAGTCTTCAAGGAAACATCTGTATCGACCTCTACAAATAGAATCCATTCGCTAGTGCAGTCCACTCTGAGCTTACCATTGCCTACTTCTCTCAATCTTCCAACAAAAGGATAATAATGCACTAGAACCTTAGCCATAGCCTCTTTGATAAATTTGACTAGATCCTGCTCATTATTCTTGTTGTTCACCATTTTCTAATGGATATGCAAGTAAGGTAACCTAGAGTTATTGTGTATTATTAAAAAGGAATTTGGTTCTTCCTTTAAACCTTAATTTGGATTTTAATTTAAGCCTTGAAGTTCTCATTTATTTTTTAAACAAGATTTTTTCTTCCTTTAGATTTAAGTTAGGGTTTTAGGTCATCACCGAATCCTTCCATATTGATGTTATGATCGACCCTCTTAGCTCCTTAAGAAGGGTTATGATAACAATTGACTTCTTTCTAATGAATTTTAGGAATGATTTTATTAACCTTATAAATGGATACATAATGTAAAGGCAATGTTAAGTTCATTGGATTGCGTAGGAAGATTGATCTCTTATGGGTTCTCACTTTGACTATGTAATTTAGCCTCTCCCTAACATACTCCTCGAGGATATTCCTTGAAATAAGATGTGTAGTTAAGATGCATGAGATTAAGATTGTAATTACGCTTTTGATTTATATTTCTTCATAAATTATCCTCTTACTCGTCCACACCCATTACCGCTTGAAGATTTCTAAGTGTGATATAATATCATGTTTCACCTTGAATAATTGATGATTAGGTGAGGATGAGGATCTAGTTAATTATGGTTTATGTTGGACTGCTTCATAGATGGAATTTGTGGCATTTATATTGATATATGATTTTTAGTTGGACCTTTGTCAAAATGTTTCATAGATTTCTCTTGCGCCATTAAAATAATGATGATGTGTGACTGATTGAGTAATCAAATTACTCTTACGCCATTAAAATAATTTTGATGTATGATTGATTGAGTAATTAGATTACTCTTGTGCCATGAAAATAATGTTGATGTATGACTAATAATCTAGACTGGAGTTATGAGTTGTGATTGATTAAGGGAATTAAACACCTCCTTGTTCCTCAGAAAAATCGCCAGCCCTGAGACCTTAAGTGGTCAAAATAAATCAGATGAATCCTGGGCTTGAGCATTGCTTATGTGTCCTGGAGGTCCTAACCATGCATGATAGGTTGGGCAAGTAGTTCTTTCATTATTCAGTGACATGGTTGATCATTATAGTATTTTTCTTCAATTGATCGTGATGTTTTGAATTACGTCGCTATTTATGTTTATGTGTTGATCATGTGTCTCTTTTAATTATTATGAAGTGTTGATTATGCGTTTCTATGAATTATGCATGATGATGTTAATTTCCTAATTCTTTTTAAAAAAATATTTACCTTTTGTACATCGCTATTTGTTGTCGTAACGGAGGGGTCGTAACAATTTTTCTTGAACAAATTTGCATATACTCCTAGAGATTGTTTGTTCGATTCTCTCCAAGTTCTACTACATAATAGATACACATATGTGGAATTAAGAGAAGGTACAATACAACATTTCAAAACATTCTTACTAAAAAAGGATATTGAAGAAATTGTATATTATAAACATGAATTGAATGCAAATTCATTGATGGAAATGCATAATGTCAACGATCCATAAATTTGTTTGCAACAAATTTCGAAGTCAGCGTTGATTGATCTACCACCATAAGAAAGAGGCCTTTGGGTTGACATTTTTTGCATACATTGGTTGTCAAAATGGCTCAAAATACCAATACGAATTTGGTTAAATAAATGAATGAAGCCATACTTACATTTCAATTCAACTTTAAGAAAAAACACATATGACATATTGTCTCATGATGAAAATCCTCTCGCTGGACATTTTGAACCACTCTTGTGTAAAATACAAATTTCCACCATCAATAGTCAAGGATACAATCAAGGGCCTATGAAATATGAAAGCATAGAACAACAATGGGCACAAATACAAAACAATATGTTGTCAAATGGATTTGAACAAGTGCATGAATTCAATAATGCTTATGGTGAAAGTTCCTTTGAAACCATTTTTTATTTAACCCGAGCTGAATATGATGTGCCTTGCTTGCGAAGGATAATGGCACATTTTTTTCAAATGCTGTTATGCATAATGATTCTTTTTCAATCAGATGCATAAAAAAATATCTCGAAATTGATATACAAGAAGGTCTCCTAAGAGTTGCAGATTGGAAAACATATATTGACAATTTGTCATTTCCATATGAGAAAGGAAACATAGAAGGTGGTATGTTTACTTATGATTGGATTGCTTGTATTTGTGAAATAAAAATATGCATATGATCAACCGAGATGACCACAATGTTAACTAGATTCCATTCAATGAGAGAAGCATCAAGGATATTTAATGTTATCCGATTTTGAACAAACAAAGGGATTTTTCATTTTGATCCATTGCAAGAAATAAGGGAGACAAATATTAACATCAAGCCAATATCGTCTCTTAACAAAAGAGATACAGAGAAGAACAATATATCTCTTCAATCTCTAAAAAATTTAATTAGGAACAATGTTGTGCCACAACAAGCAACAATGACATTTGGTCTAGAAGTAGCTAACATTGAAGAAAAAAATGAAAATGAAAATGCCATCAATGATGAATTCCAACCATTGAAACAAGGCAACACGAATAATAGAATAAAAATAATTCGACTCTCTCATGGAAGCAAAGAACAACAAGAAAAATTACTGCCAACACTAGCCGAGAAAGCATTTGAGAGACATGTTGCTGACATGCCTATCTACAATTGCTTGGCTTGTAACCACACTTTTTTTTTAAAGATGTAGTAAACAACAAACCAATATATATACAAAAACTTGACATTGAAACAGGAAAAACATAATTGAAAGAATGCACACATGACAATTTAGAAAATGACTGTACTTGCAAGCCTTCACAAGAGCTTGCAACATGATGATATTCAAAAATTTACATGTCCACAGGATATTTGATGAAATAAGTGTATACACATAATGAAACAACTAAATGAATTAGAGGAAAGGCTAATAGCATTGAGATTTCCTTTCTTGCAAATTCAAGAGCTAGGTCATAAGTATAAAGGACAACAAATGGGCTTAACTGGGGGTGTAATCAATGTGCCTACTAACACATTTTGAAATCAACATGCTTTACGTCGTGAAATAAAAGAAACATACATAGTTGCAGTGGAAATAAAGAAAAAACTATGCTACAAAAGTATTTATGCTTTTGGTCGCATTTGTGTACACATGGTCATGAAGGCATTAAAGAGACTATCCAAAAGTATGTTGTATAAGATGGATAAAGTTGTTATAAATGAAAATTGAAACAAATGTTTAACCAGTTTGTAGATGCAAATGCAACTGAAACTGATAGAAAAATGGATAATGACACCAATGAAAACACTGAAGAACCAATAACAAAGACACTACTCCATGGATTCACAGATTCACATAGTATATATGATCTTCAAAACAATCAAATAAACATTGATCCTGCTAAAGGTTACATGCCATTAGGAATTTTTCAAGATAGATATTTAGAGGAAATGAGCTTCCCTACATTTTTCTATGGAGAAAAACGACTAGAAAAAATCACAAAAAATTTTACGTATCAAAAAATTTCTCAATGGGAGGTTTTGCACAAAGACTACAACTTTGCGTACCACATCACAATTGTTTTTTACAAAGTAGTTCGGATTATTCTTAGACAAGTGCTCAACTGTATTTGGATTAGAATAAGAAAATGACACTTGAAAGGAAGAAAAATAGTAGCAAATATGTTAAGTCAAAACCAAATTTGGATCGCATACTAAAATCATACATTGGTTACATGGATCTAAGATCTATCCGCACATCACCAGATTACCTTCTAGGTTTACGTAGGAACCTTTATGCAATGATATGAAAACTAGGACCACCGACGTTCTTCGTATCATTTAGTAGTGCATAAAATTGTTGGAAACCATTAATCAATGCACTAAAACATATAAAAGAAAAAAACAAACCAACCATTGAAAATGACATAGAAATTGAAGTTGAAACCTTGATAAGAAATGATCCGGTAACTTGTGTACAATATTAAAAAAATAGAATAAATTCTCTGTGACAACTAATTTCTCATGATTACAAGTAATTTGGTGAGTCGAAAGACCATTTATTTGTAACAAATTTCCAAAACAGAGGAAATCAACATGATCATGCTTTGTTATGGATAAAAGATGCACCCATCTATGGAAGAAACAAAAATGTTGAAATAGAATACTTTGTAGATATGTATTTTTCTTGTGATTAAAGAATACTTGGAAATGATCTTAAAACAATTCAACATCATCATCACATTAGAACTTGTAGGAAAAAGAAAAACGCTCATTGTAGGTTCAATTTCCCCATTCCTCCAATGAGAAAAACAAGAATACTTGAACCAACAACTTTTAGTGATGATACAACAAAGAAAAATGCAAAATTTAATTTTTGACACTCTAGAACATGAAAAATAGAATGAGACATACATGTTCGATAACTTCTTAGAGAGATTGAGTTTGACAGAAGAGGACTACATCAATGCAATTAAATGTAGTTGAAATCGAACAAAAATTCTATTAGAGAGAAGACTGATAGACATATGTACTAATAATTTCTCTTGTCATATTCCAAAAAATTGGAATGCAAACAAAGATTCTCAATACGTACTTGATTCATATGTATCAACTACATATTGTATCTCTTACATCACAAAACTTGATAACACAATGACAATGACATTTAAGCATATAGGAGAAGAATATCAAAAAACAAATATCGATGTTGTACAAACAATAAGGAAGCTTGGAAAAGCTTTGTTAAACTTGCAACAAATGTCTGCACAATAAGTTGTATGTATAATTTTGTCTCTACCCTTGAATACAAGTTCAAGGAAATGTATATTTATTAATACTTCACCTAAAGATCAACGAGCATTTATTCTCAAAAAACCAAAATATTTGCAACTAGAACCAAATAATTTAGAAGGAATAATATGTGCATCAATCATTGATTTCTATTTTCAACGCCCTACAAGCATTGAACATATATTCTTAGCAGAGTTTGCATCAAGTTATACAAAAAAGGGCAAGAAACAAAGACATAGTGATATGCCATATGTCATTAGATACATGAGATATAGTGAACATAAAGATGTTGAAAATTTCTATAGAGAACAATTGATGCTATACGTTCCATATAGACTTGATGAAAACAATTTTCAAAAGCAATATTAACTTGGAAGAATTCCTACACGATCTTAAAAGAAACCATAAAAAAATGAACAAAATTTCACATATACAACAACTAAAGCATGGGGTACACTTGATGATGCATCAAGCATACTTGAAGCTAGAGGTTATCAGGTGTTTAATAGAGATGTAGTTAAATAAAACCAATAAATATCTAAGAACAAAGTCTCTAATGATAGTAAGCACTATGAAGAATATGATATTGATACTGACCTCCAACACTTTCAAAACATGAAAAAGATAAAAACATCGCTCGATAGACCTTACCATGTTGTACAAAAACCACATATATTAGAAAATACAACATTCTATATCATGAGAAGACAAAGAACAAGCAATGATAGTGAAAGATATATTGACAAAAAAGAAAAAGGCCCTAAATGAACCAATCCATTTGTTTTTGATAGGAGGTGCGGGGACTGGAAAAACATTTCTTGGGAAGGAAATTTTCTAGTTCCTTGTGCACATGTACAACAATAGAATGGAATATAACCCTCTTAAATTAAAAGAAATCATAACAACGTACACAGGAAAAACAACATTTAATGCAAGAGGTGTCACGTTGCACTATTCATTTTCCATACCCTTTAACAAATCAAAATATCTACCCCTAAGCAACGAAAAGTTGGATACATTGACAAAACACTATGAACAACTTTTTGTTTTGCTAATTGATGAAGCATCTCTTGTTGGCTCAACATTCTAATACCAAATTGATAAACAATTGTGAGAAATAAAACATACCCCAACAAAATATTTTGGAAATGTTGACATAATATTTTATGGGGACTTGTATCAAGCACAGCTTGTCAAAGATTCTTTTATATTTGAAAACCCAATGTTGAGAAATGATAAATTATCATACACTTTTTGACAAGAAAAAATAAAATGCTATGAGTTGCACATGTCGATGCGTCAAAGACAAATTTTTTATTAGAGTTTTGAACAAAATGAGATTGAATGAACAGTCCAATGATGACATAGAATACATAAATAGTCATTGTTATAGATCACCACCAATAGATCCTTTATTTCCATACTTATTTTACAAAAACAAAGATGTGCAAAGACATAATGAAAAAATTCTTTCCCAAGTAGATGAAGAATTGCTAATTCTTGAAGCATTTGATGAAGTTGAAAGTAGTCAAGAAAAAATTCCAACTTATGACAAAACAACTACCTTGCCATAAATAATACTAGTAAAGATAAATATCCTAGTTGAGCTATATGCTGGAAAATACAACATAGAAGACAGACTTATCAATGATGTTGTGGAGCATTCAAGGGTTATTCAAAAGGAAACAATGAAATGGATGTCATTTGGATAGATTTTGTTTGAAAATCACAAAGAGATAAGTTTCATGATTTCTATGAAAAAAATATTTCACCAAGTTGGACACCAATATTTCGAATTGCAAATCCATTTCCATGCACTAGAGGAAAGAATCAAACTACAATACGAAAACAATTCCCAATACAACTAGCTTGCACTAGAACAATACACAGAGCACACAGATTGAATTTAGATAAAATTGCATTTGATCCAAGCAATATTAGAACACATGGATTAGTATACACAACGTTGTCAAGAGTCAAAACCATGAATTCACTGTTTCTAATTCAAAAAATAACACAAGAAAACTTTTGTATCAACAAAAAAGTGACAACAGAAATGAAATGGTTGTTAGAAAATCAATCATGGAAATTATACTATGTGCAAAGTTCGATCACATGTTCTAATAGAATTTCAATTGCAACTTTAAACACAAATAGTCTACATGCACACCTTGATGACATTCTACAAGATGAAGACCTTATGAGCAATATGATAATTTTTTTGCAAGAGACACAAACTAATTGGCCATCAAGAAAAAACCAATTTTCCAAATGCAATTTTAATGTAACATACTCTATCCATGGTGTCCTTTCTTGTGTATAAAGAAACATAAACATAATTGCAACAAAAAACTTCAACAGTAACAAAGTTGAACTTGTCATGTCTGAGGTGTATGTCCAACGACATGTTTTCATAATGAACATATATGTTGCTCCATTCACATCTCTGCCTCAACAATCATTGAAACAACTTCAATAACTAAAGTACAAATTCTTCATAGTGATTGTATCTTGATAATCATTGGTGATTTCAATATTTACATTCATGCAACTAGTCAAAGAATCAAAGAACTAGTAGACTATATGCATTCACAACATTTGCAAGAAATAACAAACATATGTACTCCAAAAACAAAAACACAAATTGACCACATTTGGACAAATTTGGATTCTAACGATTGTGAAGTCAATATATTAGATGCACATCGGACTGACAATGATGAGATATATGCTTTGTTAAGCCTAAATTGAATTTCACAACAAAGACTTGGATTCATTTCTATTCATATTTCAAAAATGCAAAAGAAAAAATAAAATAAAATATTTTATTTTGATGGCAAGTATCTTGGCTCTTCTCATCTATTCTTTGCTTTTCCAAATTTAGTGGTTTCCTTTTATGAAACATTGGAAAAGTATGTAAAATGAATATTGCTTTTCCAAATTTAGTGGTTTCCTTTTATGAAACATTGGAAAAGTATGTAAAATGAATATTGACACTTATGCCTTGCTTGAAATTTGCCAATATCTACATACTATGATAGTTCAAATATTGTTGATATTATAAACTATATTTTAAATTAGTTATATTGACATGAATGATGAATGTTGATTTGGTTTCTAAATACTAGGTGAAATATTTTAGCTTGTATCTAAAATTCTTTGATTGTCTAGACTAATATGCTCTTTGATTTTATTTATTTTTTATTGCATTTGATAATTGTTTGCAAATATAGGTTTGTCTTTTTTTATTCTAGATTCTGATAATTGTTTTCTTTGAACTTGTTTGTAATTAAATTGTAAAATCATATCAGAATTGGGGTGTATGAGCACTAGGGTATTTTTGTTGTATTAACACTAGGGGATTTTTGATGTAGCTTTAGACTCCTTAGTTAAATTTTGTTGACGTAAGTTTTGTATGAAACTAAAGTTTCTAAAAATTAAACATCTTTTTTATAACTTTCAAAATTTAAGTAAGTTTTTTGTAATTGGTGCAAAATATTGACTTGACAATTTTGTTGACTTGTTGACTTTAGGCACTCTAGTAGGTTATCAATTGAAACCATACTTTTGATTCTATACTTTTTTTCAAATTTCGTTACTTAAATTAATTAATATTCCTTCATCAATTTTACTATTTAGAATTCATAATGCAGTTACTTTAGCTAATAATGTAAAAACTATCAATTGGAACCATGTTTTTTTGGTTCACAATTACTTGATTAAATTAATTAATATTAATTAACATTCCTTCATAAATTTTGAGTCTTCATTGTTTAGATTTCAGAATGCAATTACGGTAGACAACAATATATATATATATATATATATATATATAAAAGTTGTTAGCTTTTTAAACTAGTTTTATTAGTTTTTAAAATTAGTTTACTATAGTATTTAGCGTAAAATCTGGAGAGCACTTGAGCTTGATTCCTATAAATTATTTTCAATAACATAAATATACTCTATGTTATGTTGTTGTTTTTGTGAGCTTGATTCCTATAAATTATTTTCAATAACATAAATATACTCTATGTTATGTTGTTGTTTTTGTGAATGCATATTTATTAGAAAATTTTCCTTTCTTGTCCCGAAACAAGTAAACAAGTAAACAAATAACAATTGGTTTGTTCATTCATTGCAACAACAAAATGAATTTCCGCAAAGAAGATAGCTAGACAATTGCCAATGATGACGACCAACCAAAAAAGAGGCATAATGATTATCCCTTTGCAACAAAAACATAAAAAGAAACTTGTAGTACCTTTGCATATTACTTCATTATATAAAAATTGAATAATAGATTTATAAGTTAAATTTTGAACACAAAAAAATAATCCAAAAAAAATGGATTTCGTTCACAAGAAAAGCAAAGATAACCTAATACCATCTTCCATATTTGACATATGCATGGAGAATTCAACCAATGTTTTTGAAGGAGATGTTTTAGATGTATATGGTCCTATTTCAGTGAGAACATCCAACTCACCTCCAAAAGCCCAAGTTGTGCATGCTGATCTTGTTGACATGCATGGCTAGATTACAATCACCATGAACATTATTGACAAGCTTATATCATAGTTTTTGCCACATTTTTCTCTTGGTAACAACATTCAAATAGTAGGATTCAATATCATAAAAAAAAAGAAATATGAAAGAAGAGATGGTAGCAGCTTCATTACATTGACTTGAACCTCTATAGTTGAAAACATACCGTTAGTTTGTGCTCAATGAAGGCTCACTCCATATACTACAATCAATGCACTTTTGGATGCAAATGATGCCTACTCAATTGGCAGTTTTGTAGTAATTGTTACAAGATGTCGTCAAAACAATCATCAGTTTGAAATGTATGTGAAATATGGCGAAACAACTCATGACAAGGCCACAATAATAATTTCAATCTAAACATTCATTTAATTTAATTTATTAAGTTACAAGTTGCATTTTCATTTTTTTTTGCATATTTCATATTTCATATTTGCATGTTTATTTGATTGAAAACATTTACATTTAATCAATGTTTACTAGGTGCACTTGATTGACCAGTGCAAACAAACATACTTTTAAATCCAACAAATTATAGAAAAAGGAAAAACAACCATGCCCCTCTTCAAAAATGTGGTTAGGAGTGGGCCAAAGGGATCCCACAATATACAAACATGTCTATCTAGTTTCCTTGAACCACTCAATGACGATTCTACAGTCTTATTTACAAACTCTTGCAAAAACCACTGTTTAGGCAAGTTTTATTGAAACAAACTTACTTTTACAACTAATTTCTCTTGTTTCTTTACATTCGTGTAGTATACTAATAGAATGTCTATGAGCAAAAAAATTTGCAAGTCAATGGAGTACTCAAGCCAAGTGATGTCTTCTTGCCTCCATTCAAACCATTTTGCAATGAATGTAAACAAAATGTTATAACAATGGATTTTCCAATAGATGACATGTTTTACTGCACAAAATGTGCTCGTAAAACATCATATTCATATGAGCACAATATACAATGTATAATGCACACAACAAATGACAAGATCAACTGCACTCTGACAAGGGAACTCCTCAAAAATTTATTCTTTAAACTCATTCAAATATCATTTGCACAATACAAACAAAACATTTCAGAAACTGTTTTCTTGCTACAGGGATTTTCCATCAATGCAAATTTTACAATTACAATGGATAACACTATTGTTGATGTCAAACAAATATGACATGCTTGCATATATACATGTAAGTTCATTTACAAATTATATAATTATCAAAGTATACAAAATATTTCATAATTTATTTTCATTTTTCTCCTTACAAAAGGTATTTCTGTTGAGGAAAACAAGTTTTTGGAAAAAAATAACCAACATCATATAGATTGTTTTTTTGTGATCCATTGCAATAGTTAAACTTACATAATTGATGGACAATTATATATTGTCATCTTTTAAAATCATGTTGATTTTGAAATCAGAATTATATGTGTTTAAAGAAATTCTGACATATAAGATCGCTATATATATGCAATTTCTGTTATGTACTTTATTTTTTGGCTAATATTTCATGAAAATTTCTGTCTTATGTAGAAAATTAAATAACTAGCATCATTCAAACAAAAAGGTTATTGAAAGCTTTTATTTTTTTTCTTATTAGTTTTGAGTAGACAATTAAATATTGGACTTTAAATCACAGTGAAAGAACCTATTCTTTTCAAGGTTTCAATATAATTTAATAATTGTCTTTGATAAGTAAATTAAACAAGCTATTGATACAAAGAAAATACATTAGTGAGGAAATCTATTTTTGTTATTTTTCTCTGTATTTTAATAAAGATATACAATGGTATTTAAAAATTAAAATCATATGTTTTTTCTTCCATTTGAAATTTAGAAAGTAGATCAACATGTTATTTTCATATTTCAACCCATATAAAATGAACTAAAGTTTTTCCTTTTGCATTTTTTGAGTACAAGTTTAAATAATTAGTTCCAAGCAATGCGTGAAAAAACATAAGCTTACTTTGCATATGTTTTTCTTGATTAATTTAAATGATAAGTCATTTTATTTGATTTTGATAAACTTTCTTATTTATTCATTGTTTTTTCAAATATTTGATTTTAATAGAAAAATTTCATTTCATCATTTTTACAAAATTTGATATTTTTATAATTTTGATAAAATTTCTCATTTAATCCAATTTTAAAAGTTGAAGATTTGATATTTTTTATATTCTTTAATGCTTTTATTGTTTCCTGAATGCTCTAATGTTATAGCTAAAATGTCTTGAAAGGGAATTATGTTGCACATGTTCCTTGTAAATATGGTTTTGTGCTTTCTAAATAGCCTCTCTTGTAAAATGCCATGGTTGTATGGAATGTTTCCCAATTGAATAATCTAGGATGGTTAGAAAGATTTATTTGATCTATGAAATCATTAATAAATAACAAAAAAAATGTAACAAAATCTATATGATCAACAATGAATTATCGAATCTTGAACATATATTTACATATTTATAATTATTATATGATTAATGTTGTATTATCAACAACATTATCAAGTTTTCAATCTTAAAGTTTTATATACAATTTGAATCACTAATATGAATTCCTTTAGTTGCTTGGTTACTAGGAGTATCCTTACATACACTGTCAATGTTTTTTTCCATACACTCTCTCATGGTTTGCAGATAGAAAGAAACCTCTTTATGATGGAAGCATGATGTCAAAATTACCACCACTAATTGTTTTCTACTAATTTCTCTTTCCAAATTGTCCATTTTAAAAATATTTATGTTCTTTAGTTGATCTTTACTCATAATGTCTTTAGCTCTTTGTTGCATGGTTTTGTTTGTCATTTATCCAATCATTGAAAAGTAAGTGAGTAATATATTTAAATGAGGAATTTGAGAGGTTATCTATTGTAGTGCATAGGTGATCAAGATAATTTCAAACATTAAACCTACATACCTTGATTTAATAGGACGTTGTTTTATCTAATGACAATGACAATATTATCATACATATTAATGCAAATATTATTTTTTTAGTAAATTCATAAGTTAAAAATCTATGAATTAGTTAATTTGCACAATAGTATTATTGAATAAAATATTTTGTCCACTGTAAAATCCCGCTCTTGCGAGCACATGTTATCGACTTATTCTTTGAGGACACTTGCGTGTAAGTGCTCTGGTTATAATACATGGTTATGTGTTTTGCTTGTGGATTTTATGATGATGTTGATGATTGTGATTTAACATTATTTGATATATATGTATTGACATATGCTATTGACGAGTTTTCCCTCAGTGTGCAGAACACTTGACAATTTGTGGATTCCAATGGCAACAATGGACCTCCTTGGACTCCAGATTGAGTCAAGGAGTGGATTGTATTGGTTTGAGTATTTCATTTCTGCATATGTGACATATGATTGGTTATAGTATGATCTTGTATATGGATCATTGACAATGTTTCATCGATGGATGCAGGCTAACGAATGCTTGCTAATTTGATTCAGATAAGGAGTAAAGGGGCCATGCACATAAACCATATATTGAGGGAGAGGTGTGGCAGCGTCCCTGTCACAGCCTACTAGCACTCCCACCATGGCTCAAATTGTAATTTAACGATTACCTAGTTCGAGGGGTCCACGATGTCGTGAGGGAAGACTGAGACACTCACTCACGAAGATTCTAAGGGGCACGCAATAAGACAAAATCCTTATTCCTTAGAAGCCCTTAGTCTCTCACAAGGTCGCCCGAATGGAGTGCTCACTCCAAGGGTTGGAAAACTACCAAAACTAGTCAAAGGCTAGTGACACCCTTGGAGCACAGAGTGCGTCTTGAAGGGCATGTCACGTAAATGAAACTTGAGTCAATGAATCTAGGTGGCCTAGAAATCCTTGAAAGAATAATTATAAACCTTGAAAATCTTTGGGCCTTGCTGGATTTAATTAATTAATTAAAGATTGAATTTATTAATTAAGAATCCCAATAAAAGTCTACACCTATTCAAAAGGGGAGGAAGAAATTAAGCTTAAGTCTAAGTTTTTGTAAGAAGACTAAAACTAAATTATAAAGTAAATTAAAAAGAAATGAAGTACATCAAGTTAAGAATTAAGAAAAGGTGAAATATATTTAAATATTTGATATAAGGTACATGTGTGCAAGAAAATATTAAAAGAGAGTTTTAAAATAAGAAATAAATAAAGATGAGAGAATAGGGTATGCAAAGAAATGAATCTAGAGTCTAGCTACCACTAGTCTAACTAGAAAGAGACCCCTATTTTAACTCAACTCTAAAGCGTCAGTCATTAAATGGGAATATGGGGAATAAAGACACAACTAGGAGTGATTTAAGGAGCGCTTTTGGAAAATGTGAGGGAATTTGAATTTGAATTAAAATAAAATATGGAATTTCTGTGCAACTTGGGGAGAGGGTGACAAGTGTAAGGGGGAAATAATTCTAATTTTTTTGATTAAAAAGAAAAATAATTGTGCAAGTGGGGTTGTGTCAGTTAGGAAACTCATATAAATCAATTGGTCTAGATGGTAAAGGGACACAAATGGTTATTGGTAAAGCTATGATGTCGAATTATTTCTGACTGGTTTTACTTGTGAGAGTTGGGATACCCATCTTGAGATAGAGTGGTGGCTTTACCTTGCAAGGCAAGCTGGGAGCTAGAGTATTTTTCTTGTTTTGTGTGCGTGGCCCCTTTGCGGCTCCGGGGGCTAAGGGGGAAGAAGATTACCCCTAGCATTGGATGGGAGGTACTAGTGAGGTCTTGGAATTGACAGGTGAAGGAGTGGACGTCACTCAAGCCTTCAAGTGAAGAAATTCCTCTTATTATTTTATCTAGTCACATTAATTACTTGATTATAAAAATTAAATCTTCTTGTATCAAATTAATATTCACTTGTATTCAAAGTAGTCTTTGTGCATCAGATTGCGTATGGAAAGCTCATGTATTGGTCTGCTATGTAATCACCCTATTATTGAAGTTTTGTTAATGGCTAGTTGGTTAAATTACTAAGGAACCATATAGATTTTTCATATGCATGATTTGTTGAGAGGATCCTAAGTTTCAAAAAGGGATTTGATGTTCTATGTAATCACTCTGTTATTGAAGTTTTTTAATGGCTAGTTGGTTAATGACAGAGGAATCGTATATATTTTTATATATGCATGATTTGCAGAGAGGACTCTGTTTAAAAAAACGGGATTTGATGTTGAATTTATTAATTCTTGGTAAATTTCATTTATAGAATAATCTCTGCTTCTCCCATCTTTAGAATTATTATCGCTGCCTATCTAAATGTCTCCCATGTGTTGCAAACTTATGAACCTCTGCCAACGTCCTTGCTACTCCCATCTTAGAATTCTTATCGCTACCTTATGACAAATTCCAAGGTACTAATTTAAAGTGCAGGATCGAAGGACGGATCATAATTCAGATCCTTGTGGTTGGAGGTTCGAGCGTTAACCGTCATGCCCGGGATCAATCCCTTAAGGTGTCTGGATAATGATTCTTAAGGAAGGATTAATGAAGGGTTAGGTAAATTGTTGACACTGTCCCACGTAAAAAGCAATCCACCAATTTAAACATGCTTAAATTAACAAAGGTCCACATGTCAATTAATTAATATAGTATGGAACGATTGTGGTTTTCTTATAATTCTTTTCAATGGATACATATTGTAGCTGAAGCCTTTTATTATTATGATATTTATTTCCCCTAAGTCCTTTTAAATGGATGTATAAATTAGTTGATTGCTTGGTTAATGGCTTTATGATTAGACTCCCTTTTACTTTATAAATGGATATGTAGGTGACCTAAGAATTCCTTACATACATGCTGAAATAATTAATCCCTTAAATCTTCTTAAGGGCATGAATTACACAACTATTTTATTATACCATGATGCTATGTTTATTGACATCATACATCATGTGAATTATGTAATAGCTTCTTCCAATGTGTACATGGTTTAAGAGGATCACCTTGACTTATCACTACATATAATACAGTTGGGATATCATAAGCTTGTATGGAATGAAATATAAGAGTACCTTCCAAAGGAGGCTATTTATATTCTTTTAGTTTATCATATAAATCGTGAGAAGAATAAATTGTAATAAGTGAACCTTTCATTATTATAATTATTGGATATATTAAACATATGGATACAAGTGCAGATCCCTAGTTCCCTAGTTCTGGTTCATGCTAATTAGAATTATAGGATGTTGAGGTATAGTTGGTAAGTTTAATTAATCCGATTATATATTGTTGATGTAGTAGGTTTGAATTTATTATAACATCGTTAGAATTACTTTATATTGTAGAGTAATGGAAAAACTATAGTACTAGTGATGAAGGATTTGATTTATATGTTGCGAAATTGTCCTTGTTATATGAGAATTGATTAGGGGATTATAAATTTTAATTACGTTGGATACGTTTCAATTGAATTTTATTGATCTACCTAAATTAGTTGTTCATACCACGATGGTGTTACAGATAATTAGATCATACTATATTGAAATGTTCGATTCTTGAGGAAGAGTTTCATTTCTAAATTATTGATGTTGAAGTTCTAGGATTGATGGTGATACTAGGATTGGATAAGGGAATTAGATACCTCCATGTTCCTCAGAATAGTCACCAGTCCCGAGACCTTAAATGGTGAAAATCAATAGGATGAATCCTGGACTTGAGCGTTGCTTATGTGTCTTGGAGGTCTTAACCTTGCATGATAGGTTGGGAGGGTAGTTTCTTTATGTTATCTATATGTGTTGAGTTGATTGAATAAAAGTAATGATGTTTTTAGTTGATCATGTTATGTTGTTTTTGCGTCACTATTTTTATGATACATGATGATTATGCGTCATTATTTAATATGTTAATGCATTGATTAGGTGTCGTTACTAATTTGGATGATGTGTCGATAGTGTTTCTATTCATTATGTGGTGACGTTTTAATTACCTAATGCAAGAAAAAATATTTACCTTTTGTACATCGCTATTCATTGTCATAACAGAGGGATCGTTACTTGTTCTTTAGCTCTTTGTTGCATGGTTTTGTTTGTGTAACATCCTTCTCTTGCGAGCACATGTTAGTGACTTATTCTTCGAGGACACTTGCGTGCAAGTGATCTGGTTTTAGTATATGGTTGCCTGTTCGCTTATGGATTCTTATGATTATGTTGATGGATTATGATGTTATGTTATTGGATTTCTATGTATTGATAGATGCTATTGGTGAGTTTCCCTTGAGTGTGGAGGACATTTGACAGATTGAGGATGTCGATGGCATCAATGGACCTTCTTGGAATCCGAATTGAGTCAGGGAGTGGATTGTATTGGTTTGAGTATTTCCTTTGTGCATATGTGACATATGATCAAGTATATTATGATGTTGTTTATGGATCATTGACATTGTTTCGTTGATGGATGTAGGATGACGATTGCTTGCTAATATGACTCACATAAGAAGTAAAGGGGCCATGCACAACAACTAAACATTGAGGGAGAGGTGTGGCATCATCCATGCCACAGCCTTTTAGCACTCTCTGCATGGCCCAAATTCTAGATTAAGGATTACCTAGTACGAGATATCCACGATGCTGTGAGGGAAGACTGAGATAGTCGCTCACGAATATTCTAAGGGGCATGCAATAAGGCATGGTCCTTATTCCTTAGAGGCCCTTAGTCTCTCACAAGGTCTCCTGAATGGAGTATTGACTCCAAGGGTTGGACAAATACCAAAACCAATCAAAGGCGAGTGGCACCCTTGGATCACGTAGTGCGTCTTGAATGACATGTCGTGTAATTAAAATTTGAATCAAAGGAGAGTGGCACCCTTGGAGCACGAAGTGCGTCTTGAAGGGAACATTGCGATATAAAAAAAAAAGAGTCAATGAATCTAGGTGGCCTAGAAAACTTGAGCGAATGTTAAACCTTATAAAATATTCAGCACCTACCTAATTAATTAATTGATTAATTAATTAACTAAAGAATGAATTTATTAAGCATAATCCCTAAGGGTCTAGGAGTTTGAAAATAAAGATTTAACTAAGCCTAAGTCTAAGTGAGTGAGAAGACTAAAAACTAAAATTTTAAATTAAATGATGAAGGGATGAAATAAATCAAATTAAGAATCAATGAAAATAAAAATAAATCCTAAGGAGTGATTAATACACTTGTGCAAGTAAATACCAAATTAGAATTTAAAATGAGAAAGGAATAAAGCATAAAGATGTGTAAGCATAGAAAGGTATCTAGAGTCTAGTCTAACTAGAGAACTTTCCTAATTTAAACACAACATAGTTTTAGAAAGGCGTCAGTCATTAAAGGGGAAATAAAGGGAATAAAGTGACAGCTAGGAGTGATTTTAGGAGCGCTTTTAGGATGGGTGAGCGAAATTGACATTTAATTTAATTAAATCGTGGATTTATTGGTGCAACTAAGGGAATGTGTGACAAGTGTATGGGGGGAATAATTCCTAATTAATTTTTTTTAAAAAGAATTAAATTTGGAAATGGAAAGTGGTCACTAAGGAAATTCTATAAAACAAATGGCTGAGAGGAGGAATGGAGGACACACTGGTTATGAGTAAGGTTATGCTAGAGAAATTCTGACTAGTTTTACTTGTGAGAGTTGGGATACCTAACTTGAGAGAGAGAGTGGTGGATCTACCTTGCGAGGCGAGCTGGGAGCTAGAGGATTATGGTTGTGTTTGTGCGTGGCCCCTTTGCGGCTTGGGGGATAAGGGGGGACAAGAGTACCCCTAGTGTTGGCTGGGATGTACCGATGAAGTCTCAATGGTTAGCAAGCAGACGAAGGAAGGGAACACCAGTTGCCAAGGATTGTCATCAAGCCTATCTTTGCCGGTCACAGTATTTTCATTTTGAATTTGCATTATAATAAGTTTTTATTGTGTACAAGGTTTTTGGATTAGTCTATTGATTGATGGCCTTGGGAAGTGGTGTGACTGCCGAATGCTTCCTATGCGACTTCATATCTTTTTCATTCTCTGTGATTTAATAAATATCTACATGTTGATATCTGAGTTCTATTCTCTGTGTTTTTTTTCTTAAATCTTTGAGTATTCTCCCTCAGAAAATTTTGTACATATGTAATTCCTAGAGTTTCCATCTTGCCTCCACCCTTGTTCCTTCCTCCTTTGCTAGCGATGTTATACATTTATAACTCTGGGATTTTCCTTTCCGTATTTCTGTATTTGGCATGCATTCTATGCGAATTGTTTGGGTACAATATCCCTGTGTTTTTCCTTTCCATATCTCTGTATTTGGCATGCATTCTATGCGAATTGTTTGGGTACAATATCCCTATGTTTTTCCTTTCCAGATCTCTGTATTTGGCATGATTTCTTTGTGAATGGTATGGGTACAATATCCCTGTGATTTTCCTTCCTAGATCTATGTATTTTGGCATGTATTCTTTGTGAAATGTTTGGGTACAATATCCCTACGATTTTCCTTTCGAGAGCTCTGTATTTTGGCATGCTTTCTCTGCGAATTGTTTGGGTACAATATCCCTTCGTTTTTCCTTTCCAGATCTATGTATTTTGGCATGCATTCTCTGCAAAATGTTTTCATACAATATCCCTGCATTTTTTTCCTTTTCATATCTCTGTATTTGGCATGCTTTCTCTGCAAATTGTTTGTGTACAATATCCTTGCGTTTTTCCTTTCCAAATCTCTGTATTTTGGCATGAAATCTATGCAATTCTAGTCTTACCCTCATATTTTTTCTCCCAGTCATACTCTGTGCCCTTGTGCTGAGTTCCTTAGCATTTTTTTCTAAACCCGCGGAGTGATTATAGCTGGGACTTACTCAGCGTCCCCAGAGTCCTTCTCTGCGCCCTGGGAAGTAAAGCGTCTCTGCGATTTTCTGAGATTCGTTCTGTGAAGTTGCTGGGGCCTTTACTCCATTTTCTTGCAGTTACCAATTCTTCTATTCTAATGCCCTATTTGTGTGTTATTTTACACTTCGTATTCTAACTATTCATTGTCTTATTGCCTTGGGTATAATCATGTGATGCTGTAATTTTTCATGCCACTTACCTTCCTCTTTTAGCATCTAGGTTGTATTTAATTTATTGCTATCTATTGCCTTACTACAATAATTATAATTGCATTGAAGGCATTTTAAGTAATTAGAATTACCTTGTCACGAAATCCTCATAATTGTTATTCCTTGAATCTAGTAGAGCGCACTAAATTCCAGACTATTGGAAATTGAAGATACAATGCTCACACATTTTTTTATATTTTAATACATTCAAGTTCAAAGTATGTATCTTTGCATGTTACTTAAACAATGGTCTTCAACCATATCCATGAGCTAGATACTATGATAGGGAAATAATTGACTGGAATTTATTATTGATAATAATCACTTGTGCAAGTAGTTAATAATACATATATGTTAGACAATTATACACCAAGGAACCATGCTCTTGCTCTTGTGGATTCTCATTCCTTATGTATAATTGATTATCCAGTCTTAATGTATGTAAATTGAATGCGTCCTTAAATTAATGCATGTAAATTGAATGCATCCTTGAATTAATGTATATAAATTAAACACGTCCTTGAATTAATGCATGTAAATTTAATGCATCCTGAATTTAATGTTGATATGATGAGTTATGTAATTAGTTTGATGTATGATCGATGGAGTACTTGAATTTGTTGCGCTGGGAATAAATGGATAGTTACTCTTGCACAATGAATATTTAATGTCAATGAATGATTAAGTTAATAGATTGATTGCACACACTAAATAATGTTACACATGTTTAATTAAGTGGTTAGATAACTCGTTCACCATGAAAAAAATGTGGATGAATGGTTGGTTCAGTAATCAAATTTATCTTGCGCCTCTAACTATGAAAATTTATGATTTCTTTAGAATTCGTTTACTCTTTGCGCCTTGGAATAATTTTAATGAATAAAGGATGGAGCGATTAGATTTCCTTGTGACAGGTATCAAATGTTGTTGTATGATTGGTTATGTATTTGCTTAGTATTGCGTCTTGAAGTTAATGTTGATGTATGCTGATTTATGCAATTAGAATTACTTGCGTGCCATGAAAATAAAGTTGATGATTTCTCTTGTGCCTTGATTAATTACCATTTAAGATTGATTGATTTATCTAGTTGATTGTCAACTTGATTGTGTTAGGGGGATGTAGACACCACCTTATTCCTTAGAATAGTCGCCAGCCCTGAGACCTTAAATAGTCAAAATCAATCGAATGAATCCTAGGCTTGAGCATTGCTTATGTGTCTTGGAGATCCTAACCTTGCAGGGTAGGTTGGGCGGGTAGTTTCTCTGTGTTATCTTTATGTGATGAGTTGATCTTGCGTCACCATTTACGATATTTGTTGATTATGTGTCATTATCTAATGTGATGACATGTTAATTGTGTGTCGATACTAATTATTTTGATGTGTTGGTTGTGTCGTTATTGATTACAATGATGAGTCGTTTGTAATGCTATTAACTATGATGTCATCGTTTATGCACTGCTATGAATTATGTGTTGACGTTACTTGTGCGTTTAATTTTTTTTTTACCTCTTGTGCTTCATTTTTTCTAGTCATAACAGAAGGGCCGTTACATATGTTATCAGAGCAGGTTCAACCCCGTGACTTGGGATCATTACGCCATCCATTGTATTAAACACTTGATTAATAATTTATCGCTAATTAAATTGAATTGTGTCCCTACAAGTAATCATGGTTAGAGAATGCCGCGAAGGCAGATGACATGGTGCCAGGGGAGGAGGTGTGAAACCTCCAGTAGCATCCATGCCAGAGGGTTCTAACCCCCAAGGAGAAGAACACATCATTGGACATGAGCAGATTGTTGTGGGGGATGTGGTTGGGTTGATGAGGTCCTTTCAGAGGATGTCAGAGGCCTTGATTAATCGTCTAGATAGAGATGAGGCTAGGGTGCCTATACCCCTTGAGGGTCCACAATGTTCCCTAACTAGTACTGGTAGCATTCATAGACAAATCGAGAAGGTCAATTATATCGAGTTCTTGGGTGTCACGAACGGTGCAACCGCTGAGGCATGGTTGGAGAACATGGTGATGTGCTTCACACTTCGCGACTACACCTCCAACATGAAAGTCCTCATGGTGGTATTTCAGATAAAGGGGAGCGCTCTTCTATGGTGGAAGATGCTCCTGCCATAACTGAACATGGCCGTCTAAGATGTGTCATGGGAATTGTTTGAGGAGAGGTTTCGAGAGAGGTATTTGTCAGAGAAATTCATTAAGAACCAACTCAATGAGTTTAATGCCTTGCGACAGGGTGGTCATATGGTGCCCGAGTATGAGGCACGATTCATGGAGATGCTTAGGTATGCTTCACATCTGAACACCGAGAAGCTTAAGGTAAACAAGTTTGTGTTTGGACTTAACGTCAGCATTCATGCGAAAGTGATGATCATAATGCCTCAGATGTTGCGTGATGCAGTCTAGGAGGACCTCATAGCTGAGGAAGAGTTGATCAGTGGGGGTCAGAGCAGGACTCCTGCGAGATCGAAGGGACATGCGACATATGGTTTGCAACAACATTAGACACTAGTTAGACATCCATCAGGGTATCGAGGTACTTCGAGAGGATACACGTTCATGACACCACGAAGATCGATGCCTCAACATTGGACTCCCTATAGAGGACCACAACACCAACAACAACTCTGTACACAACAAGAATATTTTAGGCCTGTTCAACATAATAGACCATGGTTTCAGGATGGTGGGCCAACAACTTCTACTTCAGGGACTAGGAGTATTGGATCGAAGACCAGATGCTGAACATGTGGAGAGACACATTACCAACATGATTGCTCGGTTGAGAGGGCTAGAGAAGTCGGGTCATCCAGACACACTACAGTAGTAGATTTGGGCAAGGCCCATCAGATTCATGCAGTGGTGAATAACCACCAGTCCAAGCACCAGTATACTGTGCTCCAGATGTCAGGTACCATCGCTGACCAGACCTTTAGTATTTTGATAGATCCCGGTGCTACATAGAGCTTTATTTCTAGTGCAATGCTAAAAATAATTAAAGTAAAGGCAATCGAATAGGACAAGTTTAGCTACATGGAAATGGATTCGAGTTCCAAGAAGAAGGTTAGAGGAAAGGTTACAGACTGTAGCCTTAACCTGGGAGATTTTGACGAAGGCCAAACTGTACGTCATGATCTTAGGATCTTATGATGTTGTGATCGGTATGGACTGGTTGGAATCACATGATGTGATACTCAACTGTAAGATGAATCAATTGAGTTTGATTGATGATGAGGGAAATAGACGAGTGATTTTAGGAAGAAACCAGGGAGTTTTCCTAAGGTTCATTTCTTCCCTATAACTATGGAAGGGCATGTGCAAGGGATGCAAGCTATATGCAATCCTAGTGCTGAACAAAAAAGGCATGGCAAAAGGATTATAAAACCTTATGTTAGTATGAGAGTTTGCATATGTGTTCCAAGAAGAGTTACCAGGTTTTCTGCCCAGAAGAGAGCTGTAATTTACCATCGACTTAAAACCCGAAACTGAACCGATAGCAAGAACACCTTATCGAATGTTGACCCCTGAGTTATAGGAGTTGAAAATGCAACTGAAGGAGTTGTTGGACCTAGGAATTATATGTCCAAGTGTGTCACCTTGGGGTGCGCTTGTTATTTTCATATGGAAGAAGGATGGGTCATGGAGACTTTGTATTGACTACCGTCAATTGAAGAAGGCAACAATAAAGAACCAGTATCTGTTGCCAAGAATAGACGATTTGTTTGAAAAAATGAAAGGTGTGTCGATGTTTTCAAAGATCGAATTGAGATCGAGATATCACTAGTTACGGATCAAAGAGGAAGGAATTCCTAAGATTGCATTCAAGATGAGTTTCAGGCATTAGGAGTTTACTATTTTACCATTTGGACTGACAAACGCCCCATGGGTATTCATGAGCTTGATGAATGGGGTGTCCCGCGAATACTTGGAGAATTTTGTTCAAGTATTCATTAACGACATATTGATATATTCTTGGACAATGGAAGAACATGAGGAACAATTGCACTTGGTACTACAGTGTTTATGAGAGAAAAAATTATATGGGAAACTGTTGAAATGCTCTTTTTATCAATCAATGATTCATTATTTAGGGAATGTTATCTCCGACGAAAGTATCATTTTGGATCCAATGAAGGTAGAGGCTATTATGGAATGGTCTGTAATGACGAGCGTACCATAATTACGTAGCTTCATGGGTTGAACTAGATATTATCGACGGTTCGTCAAAGGTTTTTTGAAGATAGCAAATCCGATCACGGAATTGCAGAAGAAAAACAAGAAGTTTGCATGGACCGAGAAATGCGCGGAAGCAATTCGAAGGCTCAAGGAGCTATTGACGACACCACCGATACTAAAATTCCTTGACATGGACAAGGATTTCCTGGTATTCACAGACACATCCAAGGAAGGATAAGGCAGAGTCTTGATGCAAGACAGTCGAGTGATCGCTTACATCTCAAGGAAATTAAGAAAGCATGAGGAGAACTATGCGACGCATGATTTGGAGTTGTTGGCCATTGTTGTTGCACCCTTTTCGTCACCTTGGTGAGCAAATAAGAGGTGCTTTCATGCCCAGTTGGGTCTTGCTGAGCATGACAGCTGTAGAGGAAAGAGTTAGAGAAAGAAAAACAAAACTATAAGCAAGAATTAAACTAATAAAAACTAAAATCATAAGTATAGGGACATAGAGATAACAAGAACAAAAAATACCAATATCATCAATGTGTTTAGGCTGATCTATTGATGAAATCAAAGCACCAAGAAGAAAGGGGACTATGAGTCCCTTCTTCCTCCAAGGGAAGGCTCTTGGACCCTCACAAACTTGCTCTCCTTACAACAAGAAAAATGAAAATGATGATGAAAGAACTCCTTGCAAACCCACTCAATGGATAGGTGGATTGCTCAATGAAATGGTGCCAATGTGCTCTTGTCAAGGATGGAGTCCTTAAAACAATATAGGCAGCATAACATTACATAAAATTCCTTGAGAAAATGAGGTGCATTCATGGCTTTTTATAGCATTGCATTGGGTTATTGTGTAATTGCTTTGTAGTGTGAAAAGAGGCCATTTAGGGCATTATTAGGTCTTTGACCAACCCACCATTTGGATCCAGCCCGGATTTGGAAGTCAAATAAGCTTGGGAGCTAAACCAGAAGTGGTTGGGAGGCCGACCACATTCATAAATGCGCCGTTTAGCAGGTGCATGGATTTTTGCGCTAACAGCCATGCATCGTGCGCGTATGCGCGAATTCTACGTTCCTGTTCTGCGCACGTGCACGCGCACCCAACTTCTGTAAAGCGCTCTTCAATTTTTCACTACTTTGTATAGTTTTTGACCTTTTTGGAATGCTGTGAGATTAATTCAGGGCCATGAATGACTTCATTGCTGTTTGACGATGCTGAGTTCTTGTCGCCATGTGCGGACGGAATTTCAGTGATAACAGATGCCCCCTGATGGATGAGGTTAGGAGCATATGTATAGACGAAATCCATCAATGTTTCTTCTACCGAGAATGTTGTTGTAAGATTGAGCAATAGTGGGATCATTCAGAGCGATCCGTTGGAGAAAAAAGGAACCGGTAGGACTCGACCTTCTATGAGGTGCACAAAATAGAAAACTGTGTACAAATGAGGCAGGCATGCCCCATGCTCGTGTTATGTAACTCTGAAAAAAGATGACTGAAGTGTTGGTGTAGACAACTGCAGCGCCCTCGGGGGCGGTGATGATAAAGGTAGGAGACAATTCTGCAAATGAACATACTCTGAATAATAGGCAATGATCGCGGTAATAAGTCTCGACGATGATGCAGGCATTGGTGGCCCTACCAAATTCAGAGGTCTTCGACAAATGATAGAAATAACTGCAATAGTCGCAAAGTAAGACCCACCATAACATGAAAAAGTGTTGGCGTCGAATGTTATGGGGGCCAACGACAGCAGGGAGCAATGTTGTTTCACCCTGTGCTGTCCGAGATCTCTCATTGAATGGAGAATGAGAATCAAGATACTATCGCCCTTCCGAAAAATTGTGCTGATGTCGTCAAAAGGGGAACGCGAATCCTAGAAGCAAAGGGCTTCGTGGAATCTACTGAGGTGAGGAAGTGGCAGAGGTACATGGATGAAGTCAACAAGTGGGAAGATTCAAGACTGCCCTTGGTTGGAAGATGTATGATAGAAAGAGTGGCCACAACTGTGTAACAAGGTCGAGTGTCAGGGGGACGACAAGACCGGTGATAAGTTGTGCCAGAGGCGGGACAAGGTGAACAAATTCAGAGGGTAGAGGTAAGTGACCTGTGGAGTACTCTGAAGATATGGACGATGCCGGCAAGGGTAGATGATAAGTACTGCTCCAACCAAGAGTGACATGGGTTTCGCATGGACAAAAGGAAGCAAGTCGCCAACGGTGATGACAAAAGAAAATGTAATGAATGGAAATAAAGGCGTTTGTACAATAAATAACGAATAATTGGGGAGAAATGTACAAATACAGAAACAGGTGCCCTAGTGTGATATGGGTGGACCACGTAGGGCATAATGTGCTTGGAAGACTGATGAAGGGTGGGGGCCCCATTGGTGAGTTT
>JASDQU010102389.1:287650-300840 GCA_032191745.1 Picea mariana
TCGTGCATCGTGCACATATGCACGCATGGTACATTCCTGTTACACGCATGTGTGTGTGCACCAAACTTCTGTAAAGCGCCCTTCAATTTTTGGTTACTTTGTATAGTTTTTGACCTTTTTGGAATGATGTGAAATTAATTCAGTGCCATGAATGACTTCATTACTGCTTGACGATGCTGAGTTCTTGTCGCCATGTGCGGATGAAATTTCAATGATAATAGATGCCCCCTGATGGATGAGGTTAGGAGCATACATATAGCTGAAATCCATCAATGTTTCTTCTACTGAGAATGTTGTTGTAAGAGAGAGCAATAGTGGGACCGTGTAGAGCGATCCGTTGGAGAAGAAAGGAATCGGTAGGACCCGACCTTCTGAGAGTTGTGCAAAAACTAGAAAACTGTGTACAAATGAGGCGGGCATGCCCCATGCTCATGTTATGTAACTCTGAAAAAAGATGACTGAAGTGTTGGTGTAGACAACTGCAGCGCCCTCGGGGGCGGTGATGATAAAGGCAGAAGACAATTCTGCAAAGGAACATACTCTGAACAATAGGCAATGATCGCGGTAATAAGTATCGGTGATGATGCGGGCATTGATAGCCCTACCCAGTTCAGAGGTCTTCAGCAAATGGTAGAAATAACTGCAATAGTCTCAAAGTAAGACCCACCATAACATGAGAAAGTGTTGGCATCGAATGTTATGGGGGCCAACAACAGTAGGGAGAAATGGTTTTTCACCCTGTGCCGTCCGAGATCCCTCATTGAATGGAGAATGAGAATCAATATACAGTCACCCTTTTGGAAAATGGTGTTGATGTCAACAAAAGGGGGACGCAACTCCCAGAAGCAAAGGGCTTCATGAAATCTACTGAGGTGAGGAAGTGGCAGAGGTACATGGATGAAGTCAAGAAGTGGGAAGACTCAACACTGCCCTTGGTTGGAGGATGTATGAGATAAAAAGTGGCCGCAACCGTGTAACAAGGTCGAGTGTCAGGGGGACGACAAGACTGATGATAAGTTGTGCCAGAGGCGGGACAAGGTGAACAAATTCAGAGGGTAGAGGTAAATGACCTGGGTAGTACTCTGAAGATATGGACGATGCCTGCAAGGGTAGATGATAAGTAATGCTCCAAACAAGGGTGACATGGGTTGTGTGTGGCCAAAATGAAGCAAGTTGCCAATGGTGACAACAAAAGAAAATGTAAAGACTGGAAATATAGGTGTTTATACAAATAAATAACGAATAATGGTTTGGGAAAAAATGTACAAATACAGAAATGGGTGCCCCAGTGTAAAATGAGTGCCCCAGGGAGGGCAGAATTTTCTTGGAAAGCTGATGAAGGGTGGGGGCCCCATTGGTGAGTTTCTGTATGAGGTAGGTGAAATGAAGATAGGTTCGCATATGGGAAAACTGATGGTGGATGAAATGGAGGGTTCATGATATTGCGGAGGTGCAGGTAAAAAATAGAACCGTGAAGAGATAACCTGGGAGTCCATATGGAAAGCTAGAAAAATGAGGAGAAGAAGTATGTGGCTGATGCTCGACATGATAAAAGACTATCGGGACTCCCATCCCTAAAGGGTAATGAAGAACAACATGAGTTTCAAAAGTGAAAAAAGGTGCTATGAATGGGACGACTCATGTGGGTGAGAATGCTACCGGGTGACAGTACCGTAGGTGCAAATGGAGGCGTGGGTACTGCAGAGCCAGAAATGAAGATCCTAAAGGAAAATATCAGAGTGTGTGACTGGAAATGTAAATGCAATACAGGAGAGACTACATGCCAGTGCTGAGTATATACCTAAAGGGGTGATGTTGATGAATTATGAGCAAGTACCTGTGCACATAACAACCAAATACCCAAAGTGAACAATATTTGAAAAGAATCAAAGATATGAACATGTATTTGATAAATGTGACTATGCGCGTGCATACCTAACCATGACCTGAAAAAAGGTGCCATGGGGGCTCAGGATTAAAAGTGACCCAGGGACTACTGTGATGTAGGTGATGGGATGCTGATCCCGTGGCTGAAGACGGTTTGAAAAATGGACACCTTGGGCTCCCGGAATGGTGAGTGGAAGTTTGGCAAAAGGCCTATATATAGCTGTAGGGCCCACATTGCCACCTCATTTGTACCTGCTGCAACCGTGACTGGACGAGCAGATTTCAGAGCAGATTTAGAGATTCGGGGAGGACGAGGCATCCGATCAACGTTCTGCGAGTATCAGGTTAGTGGTCTGATCATCCTACATAGAAATAGGTTTTCAATTTTTGGGGAGGGTTTGTACGGAGGGTCATACAGGGGTATTTAGGGGGTGGTGGGTCCACGTGCACAGGCGATTCGGTGAAAAGAGCACATACGTGCGCGCCTGTTCACCGAATATACACACATGGGTGCGCGGTAGGAGGAATTTAAGGTGCGCCAGAGGGCGCGCCTGTGAGTTGAACAGGCGCGCATCAGTGCGAGCCTATGGGTTAGACAGGCGCGCACCTGTGCGCGGCTGTATGGTGAACAGGCGCGCTCTGGGGCGCGCCTGTGCAGTGAATAGGAACGCATATATGTGGCGATTTCCTGAGGAGTGCAAGCGACTCCAATGCTGATTTCTTCGACGATGCCATTTTTAATGGAAATGTCGATTTTGATGGTGGGAGAAATGTTGGCCAGATTACCTTCTTCAAAAGCGTCGGGGGCAGGAATGGGATTGTTGAACCAATCGATAGGCCCTGATGGGATAAAATCTTTGGTTTCGACCATGTAAATGGGGTTTTGTTTTGGAGGCATGAGAGATTCCTGTGGAAGGAAAAGTGCACGATGATGTAGTGTGTCCCAGGGAGAGTCCGGGCATTGTAGTCTTCGAGTATTTTCTCGTCTCATTGGAGATGACAGAAATATAAGGGATCATCAGGAGTGATCTCAGTGATAGTGTGATTGCCCCCTAATGAAGAAGCAGAGGGGGTAATGCTAGGAGATGGTGAGGGTTCACTCGACATAAACCATATGTTGAAGTACTGAGGGGTACTCGTGGTGGTTGGGTAGGGAGTTTCTGTAGGGGAATGAGCAGGGGAGTTGGGTGGGTTACGGGGTAAATCCTCAGATACGTCATCTAAGAACCAAGGAGGCGTTGGGAGTGCCTCAGGTTTGGGAGAAATGACATGAAGATCCTCGAGTGGCAAGGTAATGTCAATTAGTGCCTCTGCAGGTTGGTGACGTCGAGCCAATTGATGTTGCCTATATTCTAGGATCATAGTACATTGGTATGTAAAATGAGCTAATGAATCGCAGAGAGAGCAAGGGCATCTCATGCGTTCATTGACTGAAGTGGTGACATAATGGATGTCAGTGATATTTGAAGAGGACGTAGTAGGGCGTGGGTTATTCTGGAAGTTTTGGCGTACAACAGCTAATGTCTGCCGGAAGCATGGCAGTGCTGGGAAATGATGGGTATAATGGCCGTACTCTGAATAGATAGCACAAGAATATTTGGTCCTCAACCCTTTACTACTGGAAGGTTGGGTGGTAGTAGGACTAGCAGTAGTGACGGGTGTTGTGGGAGTTTGATTGAGTGGAATCAAATTCTATAATTCCGGTAGTGATGGGCAGTTGCTGGTTTGGTGACCCTCCTTCTCACATAGTGCGCAAGGTGGTGGGATGCATGGAGGAAGTGGAGTTGTGGGCTCCTTCTTCTTTCTCCTGCCCCTAGCTGTAGCAGGGGGGGAAGGGAGTATGGGGGTAGTGGGGTTAAGGATGGGAATCGTCATGGGGAGTCCTTCCTGTGGAGGCAGGGATGGGCGAGGGACCATCTAAGGTGGATGTAAATACCACACTGGGATTGCTAACACCATATTAGGTAGTGTGAGTGTTTCGGCTACCTGGAAAGCTTCGATATAGGATGGAGGGTAAAAGAAGGGAATTTGAGTGAGGGGTTGGGGAACTGTCTCCCAAATGGGACTATGCCCCTGAGGGGATGTGGATTCGTGGACCGTAGGGGTCGACGAGTGCGCAGGAGGCTCCTGTGGGAGTGGTTTTGCCTTGATGTGGGATAGAATTTTGTAGCACGGCGGGAGGGGGTTGTTGTTCATATTGTTGTGGTGCCTGCTGAGGGGAAAGTTGTGTAGGAGAAGGGGGAAGGCTCCCAGAGTCTTTTAACCGTTTGAAATCAGTGATCTGGGGGCAATGATGAGTGTAATGACTGAACTCACCACAAAGGGCACAAGGGAAGATGGTTTTAACATTATTCCGCCCTTGGAATTTGTTGTTATTGTCCCCTTGGGGGTTTTGGTTCCCTTGGTTCTGGTTGCCCCTAGTGGGTTGATGCTGTGGGGGTTGATTCTCGCCTTGACCAGGGTTGTTGTTATTCATGTTCCGTCCTTTCTTCTTGGTATTGTTCGATGGATGATTTGGATTGGCTGTGTTCAACTGTTCAAAATTTTGGTATTGTTGAGCGACAGAGGGTTGAACAAAATTTACCCCCGCGTGAGGATGTGGGGGAGCCATGGGTTGTGGTGGACTAGGAAAAGGGAAGTATGGATTTTGTGGTGGTACCGATCCATAAGGTACATAGGAAGGCATAGCGCTTTCGCTAGTACTATAAGATGATGTTGAGGGAGTACCACTAGTGGCTGGAAGAGGTGGCTGTATGGGAGGTACCGGTGGTGGTCCACTAATGGGTGGAGGTATAGCAATAGGGTATGGCTGTTGATAAGGGGGTGGGGGGTAATAAGGAGTGCCCCCATATGCCGGTGGGTATNACATCCCAGGTTTGTCTTGACCAAATGGCATAGGTTTGGGAAGATCAGGAAGTACCGTGTATAAATACCCTGACTGTGCGTAGATGAGGTCATACTGTTGGGCCTTACTGATGGCTTCCTCTTCTAATTGCCTGAAGGTGGAAGCTACATTCTTACCAAAGAGAGAGACAAGTGATCTAAGAAACCAGTCGAGACATTGCTGCTTAGTGGTTTCTGCTTTACATAAACTACGTCGCCTATGCCACTCATGAATGTGGTCAGCAATGTGTGTAGCTGGGGTTTGTTTGAAGTTAGACAGTAGTTCTAGACCATTGTCATGGCAGATGGGTAATTGGAAGAAGGTTAAGAATGCTTTGGCCAATGTCTCAAAGGTCGCATGGGACCCTGATTTTTCTTCGACATACCATTTGGCTGATGGGCCAGTAAGTGTGCGTTGAAATAATCGCAGTCTGATAGAATCATCCATAATGCTATTGGAAGAACGCCATAGATAAAAGGTCATGACATGGTTGGCGGGGTCATCCCCTGCCTTTCCTTCAAACTTTGGTATGTTTGAAGGAAGTTTTTTTGGCATTGCAGGCCACATGGTTTCATGCAATATAGGATCATTGGTGAGCTTGGTGAGATCCGGTATGTAGAGAGAGGCCAAATATGACATCTGTAGTGGGGTGGGAGGGTTAGCTCTAGCCATAGTGTGTTGTGAACCTGACCCTTGATGGGGACTAGGTGGGTTGGTGCTCCCTCCTTGAGAGGAAGTGGGTCCCCTGCTTTCGTGCAAAGGAGAGCGAGTGAATGGATGACCTTGGGAAGTGGACCCAAGTAATGTAGAAACAAGCAAAGTGGATCCTAAGATAGTAGCACTCATAGGAGTGTGTGAAGGAGGTACCGATGAGTGGGTAAGACCAGATACTCCCCCTAAGATAGGAGGGAGGTTAAGCAAGCGTCGTGAACGACGGGGGTTCTGTGGTTCCCCTATGATGTCAGACTAGTTGTGTGAATGTGTGCAAAAAATAGTGAGAGAAAAATAGAAACAAGAGTCTTTGTTGTGACTGTGTACACAATATATATATCCAAATCAAACTGTAATCAGATGTGCATCATACATAAAATGAGAAAGAAGCATATATGTGGGTAAGGGGGTTTTTTCCACATGGGGAAATCAAAAAGAAAGAAAATACTCGTGTCCTAGAAGACGTAACGTCCTTCCTCTCAAATAGCACTGGACCTTCCAATAGTACTCAATAGTGGGGTCTGAAGTCACCGGAAGAGAAAGTAGTGAAGGATGAAATAATTGGTTATAATGAGGGGTAGAGGGGGCATATCCTGAAAGAGTTGGAAATATTTCTCAATAGCCACACAAAATCCAATCAAGGTGCAATTGCAGCCCACAATCACCAGCTGGGTAGATGTCCTAAAGTTGGTCACTAGGTACCTCGGTCAAAGTGCGACATTTAGATTTTCGGCCTAAGAAATGGGTCACGAGCTAGATCCCGTCCAAGAGGTGGGTGCCTCAAGGGGGGACTTACAAAACAACCGGACCTCGGCCTTCGAACCTTCATGGGTATCTCCCTGCCTTATGGTGATTGGAACACTTGACTTGGAGGATTTGAAGTTCCCTATTTGTCAACCTCTATGTTTTGAAAATGTGAGAACCAGATAACGGGGAGTTATTTGGATGCCTATCCCCGAAATCCTACCTAGACTAAAAATTTCTTTTGGCACCTCCTGTGGAGGAAAACTTAGTGATTTTTTAGAAATTTTTTAGATGAAGTTGTTTTGTGAGGCCGGGGGTGAAAACCAACCTCGTTTGATAAAAAGTGGGAGTGGATAGTCCTATCAAGAAAAGATGGGGTTTTTCAGAATCCCTTTGGAGGAAACGTACTTAGACCTCCACGTTTCGAGAAGAAGCTATTGTGAGTGAGAAGTGACTTTTGTGTGTGAGTGAAAGTGTGCCAAATTTTAGTTAATTAGATGTCACCTTGCTGCATGTGGACTTCGCTTGGTCCTTACAAGAGTTTGATTACCTAATTAGCTAGATGTCATTGGTACAACCTTGCGGAATTCAAAAAGCCCTAGGAAGCTAGCATGTGGACATGTGGGTCCGTTACTATCCTTTAACTCCCTATGTGTGAGGTAATCTAGAAAAAGCATGAAACTATCCTAGATTGAACATGTGGGCATGTATGGGCCCATTACAAACCTTTTAAACTCTCCTAGTGTTTTGATTTAAGAAAGAGAAATTCTAAACACTATCCTATCTTTGTGACATGTGGGCATGTATGGGCCCGTTACAAATTTAATATATGTTTGAAAAATGAAACTAAGAGGGGTCCCAAAAGGGCCTTTGTCCTCTCCTAAAGGTTTTGAAATTTTGTTAAGGGAGATGAGATTGTTTTTCACAATCTTTTTCTGATTCTCAAGATCGCTTGGAGGCGTGAGAGAAGAGCATACTCAAGGATTGTTACTTCAATTTCTAGTCCCAAATGTGAGTTAGATGTGATTAAATATGATTGTCCGCTTATGTTTGTAAATAAAAAACTAGCCATCCATGTGACAAAAAGCAAAGAAGGGAAATTGATTTTTATCCTCCTAAGTGCCTATGTTTGGTTGACTAACCCCTTTATATTATGAGGGGACTAAGTGTAATGTGGCTTTACAGCATTTTTGACAACATATTTAAGAAGGAAGATGGCCTTTTCCACATCCAAAGCACTTACAATGAAAATTTTTAATCAAATGCACGGCCCCTAGTGCAGATAGAGGCACACAGAGCGCAGGCGCGCGAGCAGAGTTGAGACAGAAAGCACATGCGTGCAGAGAAAAGCCGTTACGAAAGCGCATGCTTGCACGATGCACATCTATGGGGTGGAATACCCATGCACCTATGACAAACGACCGAGAAAGAAAATCCGGATGGATTTCTCTCAATTCTCCTTTGAATTGACTGGTTAGCAGGTCGACAGAGGCCGGTTTGTGTACCTGCAAGTTAAATAAACTAAAAGGAAAGAAAAATAAACCCAAATGAGGGAGGAATTGATACCTTCTCCCCAGTATGGTCGCCAATTTGTTTGCACCCTTTTCGTTGACTTGGTGAGCAAATCAAGGGTGCTTACATGCCCAGTTGGGTCTTGCTGAGCATGACAGCTGTGGAGGAAAGAGTTAGGAAAATAACAACAAAACTATAAGCAAGAATTAAACTAATACAAACTAAAATCATGAGCATGTGGATAAAGAAATAACAAACACAAAAAGACCAATATCACCAATGTTTTTAGGCTGATCTATTGATGAAATCAAAGCACAATGAAGAAAGGGGACTATGAGTCCCTTCTTCCTCCAAAGGAAGGCTCTTGGGCCCTCACAAACTTGCTCTCCTTACAATAAGAAAATGAGAATGATGGTGAAAGAACTCCCAAGCACATCCACTCAATGGAGAGGTGGATATCTCAATGAAATGGTGCCAGTGTGTTATTGTCAAGGAGTGAGTCCTTAAAACAATCTAGGAAACATAACATTACATGAAATTCCTTGAGAAAATGATGTTTCTTCCTGGTGTTTTATAGCCTTGCATTGGGTGATTATGTAACTCCTTTGAAGTGTGAAAAGGGGCTCTTTAGGGATTCATTAGGTCTTTGACCAGCCTACCATGTGGATTCAGCTCAGATTTTAGGGTCAAATCGGCTTGGGAGCTGATCCATAAGTGGTTGGGAGGCTGACCAATTCAATAAATGCGTTTTTTAGCAGGTGCACGGGTTTTTGCGCCAACAGTCGCGCATCATGTGCGTATGCGCGCATGGTATGTTCCTGTTACGTGCATGTGCACGTGCACCAAACTTATGTAAAGCACCCTTCAATTTTTGGTTACTTTGTATAGTTTTTGTACCTTTTTGGAATGCTATGAAATTAATTTAGTGCCATGAATGACTTCATTACTGTTTGACGATGCTGAGTTCTTTTCGCCATGTGCGGATGAAATTTCAGTGATAACAGATGCCCTCTGATGGATGAGGTTAGGAGCATACGTATAGCCGAAATCCATCAATGTTTCTTCTACTGAGAATTTTGTTGTAAGAGAGAGCAATAGTGGGACCATGCAGAGCGATCCGTTGGAGAAAAAAGGAACCGGTAGGACCCGACCTTCTGAGAGTTGTGCAAAAACTAGAAAACTGTGTACAAACGAGGTGGGCATGCCCCATGCTCGTGTGATGTAACTCTGAAAAAAGATGACTGAAGTGTTGGTGTAGACAACTGCAGTGCCCTCGGGGGCGGTGATGATAAAGGCAGAAGATAATTCTGCAAAGGAACATACTCTGAACAATAGGCAATGATCACTGTAATAAGTATCGGCGATGATGCGGGCATTGATAGCCCTACCCAGTGCAGAGGTCTTCAACAAATGGTAGAAATAACTGCAATAGTCACAAAGTAAGACCCACCATAACATGAGAAAGTGTTGGCGTCGAATGTTATGGGGGCCAATGACAGCAGGGAGCAATGGTATTTCGCCCTGTGCCATCCGACATCCCTCATTGAATGGAGAATGAGAATCAAGATACGGTCGCCCTTCTGGAAAATGGTGCTAATGTCAACAAAAGGGGGACGCGACTCCCAGAAGTAAAGGGCTTCATGGAATCTACTGAGGTCAGGAAGTGGCATAGGTACATGGATAAAGTCAATAAGTGGGAAGACTCAAGACTGCCCTTGGTTGGAGGATGTATGAGATAAAAAGTGGCCGCAACCATGTAACAAGGTCGAGTGTCAGGGGGATGACAAGACTGATGATAAGTTGTGCCAGAGGCGGGACAAGGTGAACAAATTCAGAGGGTAGAGGTAAATGACCTGGGTAGTACTCTGAAGATATGGACGATGCCTGCAAGGGTAGATGATAAGTAATTCTCCAACCAAGGGTGACATGGGTTGTGTGTGGCAAAATGAAGCAAGTCGCCAATGGTGACAACAAAAGAAAATGTAAAGACTGGAAATACAGGTGTTTGTACAAATAAATAACGAATAATGGTTTGGGAAAAACTGTACAAATACAAAAACAGGTGCCCCAATGTAAAATGAGTGCCCTAGGGAGGGAAGAATTTTATTGGAAAGCTGATGAAGGGTGGGGGCCCCATTGGTGAGTTTCTGTATGAGGTAGGTGAAATGAAGATAGGTTCACAGATGGGAAAACTGATGGTGGATGAAATGGAGGGTTCATGATACTACGGAGGTGCAGGTAAAAAATAGAACTGTGAAGAGAAAACCTGGGAGTCCATGTGGAAAGCTAGCAAAATGAGGAGAAGAAGTATGTGGCTGATGCTCGACATGATAAAAGACTATCAGGACTCCCATCCCTAAAGGGTAATGAAGAACAACATGAGTGTCAAAAGTGCAAAAAGGTGCGATGAATGGGACGACTCATGTGGGTGAGAATGCTACCGGGTTACAGTACCGTAGGTGCAAATGGAGGCATGGGTACTGCAGAGCTGGAAATGAGGATCCTAAAGGCAAATATCAGAGGGTGTGACTGGAAATGTAAATGCAATACAAAAAGAGAGACTACATGCCAGTGCTGAGTATATACCTGAAGGGGTGATGTTGATGAATGATGAGCAAGTACCTGTGCACATAACAACCAAATACCCAAAGTGAACAATATCTGAAAAGAATCAAAGATATGAACATGTATTTGATAAATGTAACTATGCGCGTGTGTACCTGACCATGACCTGAAAAAAGGTGCCCCGGGGGCTCAGGATGAAAAGTGACCCAGGGACTGTTGTGATGTAGGTGACGGGATGCTGATCCCGTGGCTGAAGACGGTTTGAAAAATGGACACCTTGGGCTCCCGGAATGGTGAGTGAAAGTTTTGAAAAAGGCCTATATATAGCTGTAGGGCCCACATTTCCACCTCATTTGTACATGTTGCAACAGTGACTGGATGAGCAGATTTCAGAGGAGATTTAGAGATTCGGGGAGGACGAGGCATACGATCGATGTTCTGCGAGTATCAGGTTAGTGGTCTGATCGTCCTGCATAGAAATAGGTTTTCAATTTTTGGGGAGGGTTTGTACAGAGGGCCATACAGGGGTATTTAGGGGGTGGTGGGCCCATGTGTGCGAGCGATTCAGTGAAATGCGTGCATACGTGCGCGCCTGTTCACCGAATATACGTGCATGGGTGCGTGGTAGGAGAAATTTAAGGCACGCCAGAGGGCGCGCCTATGAGTTGAACAGGCACGCATCAGTGCGCGCCTGTGTGTTGGAAAGGCGCACACCTGTGTGTGGTTGTATGGTGAACAGGCACGCTCAGGGGGCGCCTGTGCAGTGAACAGGTGCGCATATATGCGGCGATTTCCTGAGGAGTGCAAGCGGCTCCAATGATGATTTCTTCGATGATGCCATTTTTAATGGAAATGTCGATTTTGATGGTGGGAGAAATGTTGGCCAGATTACCTTCTTCAAAAGTGTCGGGGGTAGGAATGGGATTGTTGAACCAATCGATAGGCCCTGATGGGATAAAATATTTGGTTTCGACCGCGTAAATGGGGTTTTGTTTTGAAGGCATGAGGGCTTCCTATGGAAGGAAGAGTGCACGATGATGTAGTGCATCCTAGGGAGAGTCCGGGCATTGTAGTTCTTCGTGTATTTTCTCGTCGCATTGGAAACGACATGAATATAAGGGATCATGGGGAGTGATCTCGGTGATAGTGTGATTGCCCCCTAATGAAGAAGCAGAGGGGGTAATGCAAGGAGATGGTGAGGGTTCACTTGACATAAACCATATGTTGAAGTACTGAGGGGTACCCGTGGTGGTTGGGTGGGGAGTTTCTGTAGGGGAATGAGAAGGGGAGTTGGGTGGGTTATAGGGTAAATCCTCAGATACGTCATCTAAGAACCAAGGAGGCATTGGGAGTGGCTTGGGTTCGGGAGAAATGACATGAAGATCCTCGAGTGGCGAGGTAATGTCAATCAGTGCCTCTGCGGGTTGGTGACGCCGAGCCAATTGACGTTGCCTATATTCTAGGATCATAGGACACTGGTATGTAAAATGAGCTAATGAATCATAGAGAGAGAAAGGGCATCTCATGCGTTCATTGACTGAAGTGGTGACATAACGGATGTCAGTGATATTTGAAGAGGACGTAGCAGGGCGTGGGTTGTTCTGGAAGTTTTGGCATACAACAGCTAATGTCTGCCGGAAGCATGGCAGTGCTGGGCAATGATGGGTATAATGGCCGTACTCTGAACAGATAGCGCAAGCATATTTGGTCCTCAACCCTTTACTACTGGAAGGTTGGGTGGTAGTAGGAATAGTAGTAGTGACGGGTGTTGTGGGAGTTTGATTGAGTGGAATCAAATTTTGTAATTTCGGTAGTGATGGGCAGTTTTTGGTTTGGTGACCCTCCTTCTCACATAGTGCACAAGGTGGTGGGATGCGTGGAGGAAGTGGAGCTATGGGCTCCTTCTTCTTTCTCCTACCCCTATCTCTAGCAGGGGGGGAATGGAGTATGGGGGTAGTGGGGGTAAGGACGGGAATCGTCATGGGGAGGCCTTCCCTTGGAGGCAGGGATGGGAGAGGGACCATCTCAGGTGGATGTAAATACCACACTGGGATTGCTAACACCATATTAGGTAGTGTGAGTGTTGCGGCTACTTGGAAAGCTTTGATACCAGGTGGAGGGTAAAATAAGGGAATTTGATTGAGGGATTGGGGAACTATCTCCCAAATGGGACTATGCCCTTGAGGGGATGTGGATTCGTGGACCGTAGGGGTTGACGAGTGCGCAGGAGGCTTCTGTGGGAGTGGTTCTGCGACTATTGAGACGTCAGGAATGAATGAAGCCTCCTAAGGAGGATGAGTATTCTCCGTGGGAGTTCTGTTAGATGAGATGACGCATACTTGATTAGGGGGAAGGAGTGGTGGTGCTCCATGGTATGTCCCTAATAAGGATGGATCTTTGAAAATCCCAGGACCCATCTCTACGAGTGGGTATGTGTCGTGGTTGGTGTGGATGAGAGGAAGAATGTTATCGAGATTGGCAGATGGGTTAGGCTCATAATGTGAGTCTTGGTCGATGGTCACAATCTTCCCGTTGTGAGGGAACATGATCGTCCGAAAGACGGAAGATGCCACTGCCTTCATAGCATACATGTAGCTACGTACAAACAATATATTGTAATCGAGCGGGGCATCGATAACTTCGATGTCAATGAGAATAGTTTTGCCCCCGAGTTCCACGGGAATATTTTGGAAGAGCCCTTTAGGAGATGATGGTCGTCCGTCATAAGATCGTAATGTGATGGTGGAGGGTATGAGTTCCAGGGAACCAAGTTTCTTCCATACTGTTTTAGACATGATGCATGTAGATTCCCCTTCATCGATGATACACCGATGAATGGTGATGTTTCATATTTTTACTTGTATTTGAATAGCGACCAAGGCGGGAA
>JASDQU010102389.1:313169-325664 GCA_032191745.1 Picea mariana
TCTCCGTTTTAGGTGTATGATAGCTCGTTGGAAAGATTTATCCGAGGACTACAACATTTTTGACAAAATTCCATGATGGAATTTTTCAACCGCAACATACCCCAAAAAATGTCATTTAGGGCCTCAAAACGGCTCCAAAAGTTCAGGACCCGAAAAACTGCTAAAAATAGTAAATTGCCAAAATGGTCAGAAAACTATTTTGAGCCAGTTGGAAAAGGTGGGTGGCCATTGATATCCACCTGGATCACAAGAGGGGCAAGGGAAAACTGAATATTAAGAGTTGGGATAGGATGGTACCAAACGAAAGGCTAAATTCATACCCAAAGATTACTAGATAAACATGTTCAGGAGATTGCAAAACCTGAGACAAAAGGGAATGACTGTGAAGGAATACATAGAGGAGTTCTATAGACTGAACATCAGGGCTAGACAAAGAGAGAGAGATGAGTAAAAGGTTGCCAGTTACATCAACGGCCCGAGATATGAAATCCAGGACGAAATTAGCATGGCGATAGTTGGAACAGTAGAGGATGCATATCAGATTGCGCTGAAAGCAGAAGAGAAGTTGGCCAGGAAGTAGAGTCAACAAAACAAAGTTATAATCTTAAACAGAGGCAAAGGAGTTTCCCATGATAAGACACAAAATCCTAGAGGCGAGACAGAGAAGCCACATAGTCACTCTGAGAGAGGAGGAAGTTTCCGAGGAAGGCATATTGGTGGTAGAATCTCTTTCCCTAGAGGAAGAGAAAGAGGCAGAGGAGGAGAAGTAAGATGTTATTCTTGTGGAAAAACAGGGCACATGTCTTGGGAATGCCCCAAGTGAAAGAAAGGAGGTGAAGCTCACATTTCAGAAGTGCATAAGAGAAATGTTGAGGGAGAAGATGCAGAAGATGGGAAATACTTGATGATGAAGAAGGTTCTTTTGAAGCAAGAGCCAAATATTGAAGAGCCAGTGCAGAGGAACAATTTGTTTAGGACAACTTGAAAGACTAAGGATAGAGTTTGCAAGGTAATAATTGATAGTGGGAGCACCAACAACTTAGTATCCATAGAGATGGTGGAGATATTGGATATGGAGATGACTGCACATATGATGCCATACAAAGTCTCATGGTTGTAGAAAGATCACCAGGTAACAGTAAGTAAACAATGCCTTGTTGAATTTAAAATAGGTGGATATAGGGATGAAATCCTCTCTGATGTGATTCCCATGGATGTATGTCATGTTTTTTTGGGAAGACCATGGCAGTATGATAGAAATGTCATTCATGATGGGAGAAAAAATACCTACACTTTGGAGAGGAATGGTAGGACACACATGTTGTTTCCGATTGAAGAGAAGAAAGTGAAGGATGAAGCCAAGATGAGCATACTTCTCATGAGTGGGAAGGAACTCTTGAATGAAGTTAAGAAGGAACAAGGGATGCAGTTTGTTGTAGTGAGGAAGCTGAGAGTTATCCTTACAAGTACTTCTATAGAATATTTTCCTGAGGAAATTCAGGAACTGTTAGAGAATTTTGTTGACATAGTAGTGGATGAGTTGCTAAGCTCATTGCCACCTATCATAAGTATCAACCATCATATTTATTTGATACCAGGAGCAAGCCTTCCGAACAAAGCCACGTACAGGTTGACACATTAAGAGAATGAGGAGATGAAAAGAGAGGTTCAAGATCTGTTAGACAAAGGATTGGTTAGAGAAAGCTTGAGTTTGTGTGCAGTGCCAAATATATTGAGTCCGAAGAAGGATAAAGGATGGAGAATGTGTACATACTCAAGGGCTATAAACAAGATCACCATCAAGTACATATTTCCATTGCCAAGGATGGATGACTTGATGGATTGTTTAAGTGGAGTGAACTATTTTTCAAAGATAGATTTGAAAAGTGGATATCACCAGATAAGGATGAGAGAAGGTGATGAATGGAAAACAACATTCAAGACAAATGAGGGATTGTATGAATGGCTTGTTATGCCATTTGGCTTAACAGATGCCCCGAGTAATTTTATGAGATTGATGAATGAAGTGTTAAAATATTTCATCGGTAAATTTGTGATTCTATATCTGGATGATATATTGGTCTTTAGCAAGACTAAAGAAGAGGATTTGAGACATTTAACATTGGCGATGAAGACGTTCAACAAGAGAAGCTATTGATTAATTTGAAAAATTCCTCTTTCATGAATACAAAACTCATATATTTGGGTTTTGTGATTTCTTTGAATGAATTGAAGATGGATTCTGAAAAGGTGAAAGCAATCAGAGAATGGCCATCACCAAGGAATATCTTTGAGGTGAGAAGCTTCCATGGATTAGCAAGTTTCTATCGGAAGTTCATTATAAATTTTAGCGGGATTGGTGCTCAAATGATGGATACAGTGAAGAAAAGACACAAGTCTTTCAAATGGACAGAAGAGGCTGAGAAGGGATTCAATATATTGAAGGAAAAGATAACAAAACAACTGATTATGTTTTTACCGAATTTCAGGAAGACATTTCAAGTGAGATGTGACGCGAGTGGAGTTGCAATTGGATCGGTCTTGAGTCAAGATAATAGACCTGTTGCATATTTCAGTGAGAAGCTGAATGATACTAAGAAGAAGTAATCCACATATGATAAAGAGTTTTATGCCATAACTCAAGCTTTGAAGAAATGGAGGCAATATCTTGTACCAAAGGAGTTTGTTTTGTATAGCGATAATCAAGCTTTACAATTCATAACCAAACAGGAGAAATTAAACCAGAGACATGCTAAGTGGATAAAATTTATGCAAAATTTCACTTTTGTAATTAAACATATTTCTGGTAATGCTAACAGGGTTGCTAATGCATTGAGCAGGAGAAGTTTGATTCTGCAGGAATTTCAAGTGAAAACCTTGGGGTTTGAACACCTTAAGGAAATGTATCATAATGATCCAGATTTCAAAGAGGCATATGAAGCATGCACAAATCCCGTGCTCAGGGACAGAAGTCAATAGGCCGAGTATTTGATTCAAGATGGGTTGTTGTTCAAAGTTTGCCAGTTGTGCATACCAAAATGCTCGATGAGGGAAATCCTGCTAAAGGAGAAACATAACGGAGGTCTAGCCAGACATTTTGGCCATGAAAAAACATTTGCATAGTTGAACGGTTCATATTATTGGCCAGGTATGAGGGCAGAAGTAAAGAGGTTTGTGAACAGATGTAAGATTTGTCAGTATGCGAAGGGGAAGAAATAGAACATTCGGTTGTATCAACCATTTCCTATTCCAGAGAGGCCTTGGGATGCAATAAGCATGGATTTCGTGTTGGGATTTCCAAGAACACATAGAGGAAGTGATTTCATATTTGTGGTAGTTGACAAATTTTTGAAGATGGCACACTTTATCCCATGCCAGAAGACCAGTGATGCAATGCATGTTGCCAATTTTATTTTCAAAGAGGTTGTGAGACTCCATGGATTGCCCAGGAGTATTGTTTCAGACAGGGACACCAAATTTATTGGTCATTTCTGGAGAACGTTTTGGAAGAAGCTGGGGACAAAACTGTCCTTTAATTCTGCATATCACCCACAAACAGATGGACAGACCGAAGTGGTGAATCAAAGTTTAAGATATTTGCTGAGAAGTTTGATCTCTGAATGCCATAGCCAGTGGGATTAAATTCTAGGACAAGAAGAGTTTTCATACAATGGCTCAGTAAACAGAAGTACTGGGAAGATTCCATTTCAAATAGTGTATGGAATGAATCCAAGGGGAGTGTCAGAGTTAAGAGACCTGGAGCAGAACGATTTTAGGAGCATTGGAGCTGAAGATTTCAATGTAGAAATGCAAAAGCTCCATGATCAGATTAAGCAACAGTTGCAGAAGAGAAGCAATGAGTATAAACACAAAGTTGATCAACATAGGAGGAAAATTCAATTTGAAGTTGGAGATCAAGTTCTAGCACATTTAAGGAAGGATAAGTTTCCAAGGGGAACATACAACAAGTTGAATCTGAATAAGATAGGACCATGCAAAATCCTGAGAAGATTTGGTGAGAATGATTATGAAATAGAACTGCTAGAGGATGTGGGTATATTTCCCATATTCAACATTGCAGATCTATATCCTTACAGGGAAGATGGAACCAAAGGGTTAGAAAATTGAGAAAATATTCAGTGGGAAAACCAGATGCCTGTAGAAGAGTAACCATAGATGGGGAAGATTGTGGATCGCTGGATTGATAAGAAGACCCGAAGGAAAACATATTTTGAGTATTTAGTAAAGTGGACAGGACACCCAATAGAAGACGCCAGTTGGGTCGATGAAGCAGACATCCAAAATCATGGAAGGTCAGTGCAGGAGCTCATGGACATGAGCCTATGAATTTTTTAGCCAGAGGAGTATGATGCAGGAGCATCGCCAGTAAAACGCAAGGTGGAAGAAAGTTGGGCGCCCTAACGCGTATTTTGAAGAAATCTTGAATTCCAAAGTTGGGGTATTAATGTAATATCTGGAAAAGATTTTGATTCATGAACATATTTAATGCTTGGAGGTTGAGCCATCACATAAGATCGATGAGGGAATGTATTTTTCTTTAATTTTAAAGATTGCAGTACAGATCTAGAGCTCTCTCTCTTATCTGTTTGACTCGAATATTTATTGTAATAAATATTAAGTAGTTGAAAGCTTTTATTTCGATAGGATAGCCTAGAGTAGTTGGAGGGAAAGAATCGAAGAGCCCCTCTTGTATAAAGTTTTGTATTGTTGCCTAGTAGAGATGGTTGGTTGTTGTTGGCTCTCTAGTTGTAGATGAGTTGTTGAATCTATTGTATATGTTGTAGAGTGCTGAAGAAAAGTGTATGAGCCCATGTGTAACACCCTGTTTCCCCCAGATTGTAAATATAACTGAACTGGCTAAGGACTATGGAAAAACTCATAAGTATGAATATGTGATGTAAATGGACCTACAGGAAGAGGTCAATGAATGTAAATGACAATTTGAATTTATTGCAGAACTGCTGAGAGGGGATGTGCGGAAAAGAGACCACGATGGTGGTGGAGGGCACCTTGAAAAAGGGGCGTTAACTTCTGCCGAGAATTTAAGACCGTATTTGGACTCCACTGGCCCGGAGAACCAAAAGCGGCTCGCTGGCCGCGAATCTAATGCCTCGCAAGTTGGTGGGTGGATGGCTTAATGATGGATGGGATGGTGAACCACCCATTCATAGAGCCGTCAGGCCTGATCAGACGCGAGTGGAATCGCGCCACACGCAACCTCGCGAGAGGATAAGGCGTGAGGTAGAAGTGATGGAAAAAGGGGGCGGACGCGAGGGGAAACTCTGAAAATTCTACGCAGAGTGAGTGATCGTAGAGAGCAAGGATTGCAACCTTTGCTCCTGGTCACTGGCAGACAGGGAGACACAGGTCTTAGAACATCGTGGTCTTAGCTCAGGGGTGGCTAGTGGTAAATCCAGTAGGAGTCGCTACGCCTACGGTTGGGTGGAAACAAGCACCCCTCTCAGCGGTTGCTTCCATTGCTGAAGTTATTTCTGATAAGTGTTTTTCTCATATTGCATCTTGAATTTATATGCTGTCACATATGTTCAGAGACTTGTGGAATCGTAAATGTTTCCTGTATAAGAATTTCTGTGTAGTAATTGATGATAAGGAGTAGATATTAGCTCATAAAACTGTGAAATTGTAAAGGACTGCATCATGAGAGTGCTCGCGTAATGTTTGATATGAATAAGTTGACATACACTTATCACAGAGGATACCATGCACGACTTACATTGATAAATAAGTCTGGTTATGCTTAGATTGAGCTAAGTTAGGTACCTAGCCCGTCTTCGGAAAGCTATTTCCTCAATCCGTCTCCAGGAAAGCCCTGGAATAGATCTCTAGTAGAGATTCCCTCTTGTAGAAGGGATACTTAGCCATTCTCGAGAAGATCCTCAAGGAGGAAGAAATTGACGGTCAGGATCTTACAGAGAAGATTGACAAAATCCCACCAGCCGTCAGATCTTGAGAAGTTGCATCGGAGTTTAACTCTAGTGTGCAGAGAAGAAATCCTAGCCGTTGATCTTGGCATGACACGTGTCAACATCCCAGAGGAGTCATCGAGATATTAGGGTCATCGGGGTTCTGTTAAGGTCGGGAATCGAGACCTTGTGATTCTTGAAGTCCCGAGAAGGAATCCTAGCCATAAATCTTGGTAGGACACATGTCAGCATTCTGGGAAGTCATCGGGATTTTGGAGGCGTCGGGTTCCACAGGCCGAAGAGAACTGAGACCCTTTTGAGTCTCGAAACTCCGACGGAGAATATCAGCCGTTGAACGTAGCCAGAGCACATGGCAAGGGATCCCAAAGAGTCATGAATCAGGGAATCGGAGTTCCTGAGAGCAAGGGAAATAGGACTTCGAAAGTCTCGAAATACTGAAAAAAGATCCTAGTTGTTGATCTCGGCGGGACACACGTCAGACATCAGGGTAGGAGTCGGGATTTAACCCATCGAGGATTCCAGGAGTGAAGAGATTGTTGCATCAGGATTTGCGATCCGCGAAATCCCGATAAGCTCAGAACCGTCCATCAGCAGGGACACGTGTCAGAAGATCCGAGGAAGTCGCAAATCAGAGAATCGGGGTTCCCGAAGGCAGGAACCTCTTGCATGTTGGAATCACGATTTGCGATATCTCGACGGGAGTTTTAATCCGTCCATCTGCAGGGACACGTGTCAGAGGATCCCTAGGAGTCGAGGTTCGGCATTTCAGGATTTCCAAAGACGAAGGAATTGTTGCGTTAGAAATCGCTATTTTGCGATATCCGATATGACGACGGGAATGTGGTGACGTGGAGGAATAAGTTCTCACGTGCATCGGGGATCGGTATATCGGGGTTCTCGGTGACGAGAGAATTAGTGCCAGAGAAGTCGCGAAATTCCGAAACGCGACGGCCCCACTGTAATAGTGTGGTAGTGGAGGACAGGTGTCAAAGGGGCAACCCTCGTCGGAGTCAACGCCAAGTGGCCTCGGGGATCGGAGGATCGGAGATCCTGAGAACGTAATTTCTAAACACTTCAAACCCGCGAAGTCCGAAACTCCGACAGAGGAGAGCACGTGGTCTCGTGGACTAGCAGGTCACATGAGAACGGAGCTAGCCTAGGGAGCTAATGCGTAAGGAGCGCATCGGAATTCGGAGAATCGCGAGTCTTGGGGGTGCATGAATTTTGACATTAGAAACCCCAAATCCCGATATTGAACCAGGGATTGGCACTTCACTAATGCAGGGTTCTGGAGATTTCTCATTTGTGGGAGATTAATCCAATTTTTTTTTTTAAATTACGGTAGTGGGTGTGTTACACCATGTATATGATTGTCAAATGAATATAACAAAGGGGTATTGTCCCAAATGTATGGTGTTGGTGTGTCTATCTAGATGAATGAATGGTAGACTTTCTGCTTATTTGAAATTCTCTGTTATCTATTGCTCTTATGGTTCATGAATGCATTTACATGGTTGAATGTATGATTATGATTTGCTATGAAGATTGAATAAGTTTCAATTGTTTCTCTTCTATGAGCGAGTGCAAGGTGTGCATAGCGTCCGCGAGGTGTGCGTGACTGAGTATGTTTCGACTCAAAGCTCAGAAGAGGTAACATGAAACTTATATATTCAAAGAGTGCATATGTGTCCACAAGGAGTGCGTGAGAGAATCTGTTTTGACTCAGAGCTTCAGTTGAGATAGTTGAAGTTGGTGTGTAGGAGGAATTACGCTTAAAGTCATATTGTTTAGGAGGAACAAGCAAGTGTAAAAGAATTATTTCAAGGAGTGCAAGGTCATCCTTCAGTGGTCAATATTGAAGGAAGTTCTTCTACAATGCATGCGTGACAAAGTCTCAGACTCATAAGCTCAGCAGGAGCAGTGTGAATTTAGTCGTAGAGAAGTGGTTGGAGAACAGTCGCAAAGTGTGTAGAATCATCCACAAAGAAATTGAGTTGTGGAGGAGAACCTGTTACAAGGCATGCACAGGATGAAAATTCAACTAAGTGTCGAAGAAGGTGTCAGAGGAACAAAGAAAGTCGAGGAAAGATAAGCTCAGGAGGGAGAGCGGTGAGAAATATTCAAAGGGAAGAACCCTTTAAGTTTACCCAAAATCTATGAACCAGATCCATTTCGGAGGAAGGTGAGATAGTTTTAGACCGTCAGATCTGGGAGAATTGAGCGAAGGTTGGCTATAAAGTGTTTCAACACTTCGTGGTTCAGGAATTTTGGAGGTGTTGTAAGAGCAGAGTCACGAACTCACAACGTCATGAAGTAATCTCAACCATTGGTTGTGTAGAGGACATGTGGCAGTGGATTAGGAAATCTGAAAGTTGGAAGGCCGGAGGTTTGTGTGTGAAGTGAATAGGAGTTTCATGAAGTTGTGAAACCCAAAACATAGTTGGGCCATCAGATATAACGAGACACGTGAAAGAGATTCGGAAATTCAGAGGAGAGCGCTTCGAAAGGAGCTGAAGCCAGAGATCGGGATATCCCCGAAGCCTGAAATCGCAAAGGGGATGCTCCATAGTCATAGCTTGTGGTCACTTATGAGAAAATGGGCCTATGTATAGTGGCTTTGGGTACCCGCAGGGACCCAAAGAGTTGATCTGACTCAGTATCTTGAATGATCCTTGACCGGGAGGTCGAGCAACCCTTAGGGGAGAAGGGGGGGGTTGCGTCACTCTCTAACTTTTGTGTTTCCATGATGTTGTACCTAACTAATTTATTTCATATTTTTAGTCTAGTATTAGGTTAGGTTAGTCATATAACATTGTATTTGTATGTGATGTTGTTTCTTTCAAATTTTTATAATCACACGCAATTCTAGATGTAGTGATTAACTCTAGTTTGTAGTTGATGTAAATTTTTTATACATTATTAATAAGGAGTAGCTAAAATATAAAAATTTCACGATGAAATCTATGATAACATGATGAAATCTAGTAGTCAGACAATGAAAAATGAGAACATGCCAAAGTGTCTTAGAAAATAAAATCTTGACCATTGTAAGTAGCATAAAATTGTGACAATTGTAAGTAGCTGCAAATCAACACGTCATAATTTAAACTAACCAAACCCAATTCTGGATGACAAGTGGATGGCATTCTTCTTTTAGTGGTGAATTTCAAAGATTGACACTTTCTCTACAAAACAACTTAGAGGCTAGTGTATGGTGTCGAGTGATTCAAGTTTGAGAAATTTTGACCACTTTCGTTAAATGGTGTGTAATTATTTTCCATGGTGATTCAATATACACTACTCTAAACTACAAATTGAAGCATATCGATCTTAATGGTTAATCGATAATAATAATAAAAAAAGAAGTCAAAATGTCTTAGAAAAAATAATTGTGAGAATTGTAGGTCACTGCAAATAAACATATCATAATTGAAAGGAGTAGCTAAAATATCATGAAGAAGTAGCTAAAATATAAAAAATTGACAACTTACTATTTGGTATGGTGTAGGTAAGACAATTACTTCTTAGTACAAGGATTTGTCACTATGAATGAAAATGACAGGAAGCTTGCTCAATTTAGAGTGACATTAGAGGCGAGGGGTGATGGAAAGTGTTATTTCCCTTGCTATGATTGCAGGGGCTTGAAAAGAAGAAGACTTTTAATAACAACAACTGAAATAAATTGTAGGGAGAAGGGGAACGTCGAAGGGGGTTATGAGTATTGTCCGTTGGTAAGAGGTTATTCAATATTTAATGTATTCTCTGTAATAGTCATCATGTCATGAATTTTAGTAATATTTCTTATCGTTTTTATTTTTATTTTCTATACACACTAAATTTACTACGTTGTTTTTAAATATATAGACGATGCCTCCAAAATGTCGACCTCCAGAGACTTATTTTCCAAGTACTAGCAGAAATACTCCTTTACAGGGGGATGAACTTTGAGATCAGAATATTGAAGCTGTTGATCAAGTTATTAATGATTATATGGATGGAGATAACGTTAGTGATACAAATCAGGAAGATGAAATACACAGATTGATCCAAGACACATTTTCTCCAATGGAGAGGACAACTAGGATGATAGTCATGATGTTGGTCCTCTACTCGAGAAGCCACGTCAACCTCTTTGTGAAGGCTCAACCACAAATATTCTATCTGCTATATTGTTGTTGGTGAACTTGAATGTTTTGAATGGTTTATCAAACACATGCCTCACACATATACTAAGGTATTTAATTTGTTAATTATTTATGCTTCCATGTTCACAAATACTTAAAAGGTTCAATTTTTTCCTATATTGTTATTGTTTTCTAATTTGTAAAATATGCATGCAATATTGATGATTAATATTGTTTACATTGACTTATTGTTTTGAATTTTGTAGATTGCTAGGTGAATTTCTATTACCGACGTCAAATATTTTTCCACGCACATATCGAGAAATATCCGTGATTATGAAAGAAATTGGAATGGAGTATCAATCTATTAATGCATGTCCTAATGATCATATCATATACTATGGACAATATGCATTAGAAAATGAATTCCCATAATTTCAAATAAGTAGATATCAAACTGATAAAGCATCAAAGAAGGTGCCTCACAAAGTTCTTCATTATATTCTGATAATTCTACGTTTCCAGCAGTTATTCAGGTGCCAAAGTATAACACATTTTATGGATTTCCATGCAAAGAACATTAGTCAAGATGATGTTCTTTGAATGCTTGTAGATGGTTCTGCATTGAAGTACATTGAAGAAAAGTGGCCAATTTTTAAAGAAGAACCTCGTAATGTTAGACTTTCATTGGCAACTGATGGTGTCAATCCATTTGGAGAGATTTGTTCTAAGTACTTAGTGTGGCTTGTTTTTGTTATAAACAATAACCTTCCTCCTTGGATGTCGATCAAGAGAGAGCACACAATGTTGGAAATGATTGTTCTAGGTATTTAATTACCTTTTATTTGCTTTAAAGTACGACAAAATATTTCATTTATTTGTTTCGTTCATGGTAATTATGTCTTTTATATATAACGACATATAGATAAGTATAATTAATCATGTATGTTGAACCAATTAGGTTAGTACTAGGTTAAAGATATAAACGTATATATTGAGCCTCTTATTGATGAGTTGTTGAAGTTATGGGTTGGCATCACTATGTATGACATCTCTAGACCAATAGGGCAAAAATGATTTCAATTCCATGGAATACTATCATGGACAATTCATGATGCTCCCGGGTTAACACATTTTTGTGGTATATTGTTACTTTCTTTTGAGATTTAATATTATATATATTTATTGAAAATATCATGCATTATTTTAAATTATAACTCTAATTCGCTACATTAATTCATATATCTTGTAGGTCTTCAAACAAAGGGTAAATTTGCATGCCCAGTTTGTGGTCCCACGATAAAATATCGTCGTTCAAGGAGTTTAGGAAAGGAAGTGTTTGATGAGTATAGGCACTTTTTGCCTAAGAACCATAGTTATCGAACTACAAATAAAATGAAATTCAATGGTAAAGAAGAGAATGGAAAAAAACCACGAAGAATGACACCTCACCTATAGAAGTTGGAATATATTAGAAATCGTCAAGGTATGCAAATTATTTATGTATGATATATTATATAAATATTTGTTTTTTTTTAATGAATTATGTTTAGTGTGGTATGTAGCTATATTGATCAATTAGTGTTAATTTCATTTTGTTGATGTTTCGTGAATGTCGTTAAGGCACGAATGGGCTTCCACGAGGAATGAAAAATTACCCGATGCAATTCAGTAGGTTGCCATACTATGAGCACCTACAAATAGTTCATCTGTTTGATACAACACATATCGGGAAGAACATAACAAAATTGTTATGGTGAATCTTAGATGGAAGGACTGACAAAGAGAGAATTGGAAAGATTTGTAGTGACATTGAGGAAGATAATCACGCATTGCAAAGTGTTATTATTTATTCTAATGGTGATGGTCGTGAACAAAATACTAGTCTTCCTTGGTTATTGATAGAGCAACAGAGCAACAGATCAATACTATAAAAGAGGTCATTCGAAAAATTAGGTTTCCGATGGGGTTTTCGTCGAACATACAAAATATCTTATTGAAAAAAGGTGATTTTGGTGGGGTTAAAACACATGAATGGTATACATTCATTAAGGTAATTAGTAGGTTATAATATATTTCTTTATTGGTACATATTTTTTGGAAACAAATAATAATTATTTGGTTTTTGTTACAGTATGTTCTACCTTTATCTCTCCCAGACAACTTTGACAACAACATTAAACAAATTATTTATGTACTTGGAAAATACATGAGGTAAGTAATGTTTTATATGAAAAATGTACTTCTTATGTGATTTGTAGCAAAACTTACTGACATGTTATGTTTTATCTGCAAATTTATATATGCCTTGATATTATTTTATTGCGTCATTTGTAGGTGGCTTTCATCAAAAGAAATCCATAAAGAAGATATAAGGTATTGGAAGAGAGAAATTCCCCGACTAA
>JASDQU010102389.1:333886-355763 GCA_032191745.1 Picea mariana
ATTTTTATAGCATTGCATTGGGTTATTGTGTAACTTCTTTGTAGTGTGAAAAGAGGCCATTTAGGGCATTATTAGGTCTTTGACCAGCCCACCATTCGGATTCAGCCCGGATTTGGAAGTCAAATCAGCTTGGGAGCTGAACCAGAAGTGGTTGGGAGGTCGACCACATTCATAAATGCACCGTTTAGCAGGTGTGTGGATTTTTGCACTAACAGCCGCGCATCATGCGCGTATGCGTGCATTCTACGTTCCTGTTCTGCACACGTGCGGGCACACCCAACTTCTGTAAAGCGCTCTTCAATTTTTCACTACTTTGTATAGTTTTTGACCTTTTGGAATGCTCTGAGATTAATTCATGGCCATGAATGAATTCATTACTGTTTGACGATGCTGAGTTCTTGTCGCCATGTGCGGACAAAATTTCAGTGATAACAATTGTGTATGCTCTGAGAGTGTGGAGACATTACCCGATTGGATGTAAATTTGATCTGAAAACAAACCACTGTGGTTTGCAACACATTTTTACACAAAGTGAATTGAACGGGCGACAAAGGTGTTGGTCAGAACTGCTTAGCGAGTACAGTTTTGAGATTACCTACATAAAAGGAATAATGAATAGAGTGGCATATGCATTGAGTCGGATGCCACACATATTTTTGGTGATACCTCTTCAGATGAATCTTTGAGAAAATATTCTAACTATACAACGCGATGATGTCTGGTATAAAGAGGTTAAGGAAAATATCAGACGAGACACCATGTTGGTACTTAGGTTTGAAGGATATACTTTGGACAATGACAGATTGATGGGGTATAATAACTAGATTTACATACCGCTTAGCGATGAGTTGAGAAGTTTGATCTTGAACGAAGCTCATAGAGCAGTGTACATGGGCTCATCTATGAGTCATAGAGATGAGGGTAGACCTTAAGACCTTATTCTTTTGGAAATGAATGAAGGCAGACATAGTTAACTACGTGGCGAGGTGTCTGGAATGTCAACAAGTAAAGGCTAAACATAGACATCCAAAAGGATTACTACAACCACACACTATTCCAGAATCGAAATGGGAGGTCATTTTGATGGACTTTATTGTTGGATTGCAGCTAACAACAAGAAGGCACGACTCGATTTTCGTGGTAGTTGACACTCTGACGAAATGTGTACATTTTATCCTTGTGCGTACGACGTATCAGGTGCTAGACATAGCTAGAGTTTTTATCAGTGAGATTGTGAGATTGCATGGCATGCCTAAAAAGATCATATCCGATCGAGGATCGATGTTTACAAGACGATTTTGGACTAGTTTCCAAGAGGCCTTGGGAACCCAACTTAACTTTAGTACAACTTATCACCTTGAGATAGACGTATAGATAGAAAGAACGAACCAAATATTGAAGGATATGTTGCATATGTACATGATGGACCAACATAAGCATTGGGAAGAGTTCTTTCCATTGGTAGAGTTTGCGTACAACAACAACTATCAAGGCACCATTTGAAGTTTTTTACGTGCGACCATGTTAGGTGCCTTTGAGCTGGGATCGACTTGAGGATAGGGTCCTGGTAGAACCAGAAGTGATACAAGAAATGTAATAAAAAATGAAAACTATAAGACAAAGGATTAAAGAAGCGCAAGATCGATAGAAATGTTATGCCGATGTGCACCGCATTGACCGTAATTATGAGGTTGGCGATCGAGTTTTCCTACGGGTGAAACCGCACAAGATTTTGATAAATTTTGGAAAGGGTGATAAAATCTCACTTAGGTTTGTGGTAACTTTCGAAGTTGTGGAAAAGAAAGGGCCCACAGCCTATCGAATGACCTTTCCTAATTCTTTGATGCGTATGCAAGATGTTTTACATGTATCTGTTTTGAGACATTATGTTAGTGATCCTACACATGTGATTGACATAATTTCCTTGCAGGTGTCGGACAAGGGTGCACTCATGACAGAGCCAATCCACATTCTTGACCATCGCATTCGACAACTATGGTGTCGAACAATCGATCAGGTCAAGGTCTAGTGGGACAATTATAGTCCACACTCGATTACCTAGGAGGACGCATATGATATGCGCCAACAATTTCCATATTTGTTTGATAGTTAGACATTTAGATCTTGTCAGATTATTTATTTACTGCATTTATATACTGTGAAACTTCGGGACAAATTTTAAAACAAGAGGGGGTGTATGTAACATCCCTTTCTTGCGAGCATATGTTAGTGACTTATTCTTTGAGGACACTTGCGTGCAAGTGATCTGGTTTTAGTATATGGATGTCTGTTCGCTTATAGATTCTTATGATGATGTTGATGGATTATGATGTTATGTTATTGGATTTCTATGTATTGATAGATTCTATTGACGAGTTTCCCCTGAGTGTGCAGGACACTTGATAGATTGAGGATTTCGATGGCATAAATGGACCTCCTTGGACTCCRGATTGAGTCAAGGAGTGGATTGTATTGGTTTGATTATTTCCTTTATGCATATGTGACATATGATCGGGTATATTATGATGTTGTTTATGGATCATTGACAATGTTTCGTTGATGGATGCAGGCTAACAATTGCTTGCTAATCTGACTCACATAAGGAGTAAAGGGGACATGCAAAGCAACCAGACATTGAGGGCGAGGTGTGGAAACATCCTTGTCACAACTTGCTAGCACTACCATCATGGCTCAAATTAGAGGTTAACGATTACCTAGTTTGAGAGATCCACGATGCCGTGAGGGCAGACTGAGACAATATCTCACGAAGATTCTAAGGGGCGCACAATAAGGCAGGGTCTTTATTCCTTAGAGGCCCTTAGTCTCTCACAAGGTCACCTAAATGGATTATTGACTCCAAGGGTTGGACAACTACCAAAAATAGTCAAAGGTGAGTGGAACCCTTAGAGCACGTAGTTCATCTTGAAGGGCACGTCGCGTAATTAAAACTTGAATCAAAGGCAAGTGGCACCCTTGGAGCATAGAGTGCGTCTTGAAGGGAATGTCATGGTATAAAAAAAATGAGTCAATGCATCTAGGTGGCCTAGAAAACTTGAGAAAATGTTAAACCTTATAAAATATTGAGCACCTGCCGAATTAATTAATTGATTAATTAATTAACTAAATAATGAATTTATTAAGCATAATCCCTAAGGGTCTAGGTGTTTGCAAATAAAGATTATAGGTTAACGATTACCTAGTTTGAGAGATCCATGATGTCATGAGGGAAGACTGAGACAGTCGCTCACGAAGATTCTAAGGGGTGCACAATAAGGTAGGGTCCTTATTCCTTAGAGGCCCTTAGTCTCTCACAAGGTCGCCTGAATGGATTATTGACTTCAAGGGTTGGAAAACTGCCAAAACCAGTCAAAGGTGAATGGAACCCTTAGAGAATGTAGTTCATATTGAAGGGCAGGTCACGTAATTAAAATTTGAATCAAAGGCGAGTGGAATCCTTGGAGAATAGAGTGCATTTTGAAGGGCATGTCGCGGTATAAAAAAAAAGAGTCAATGAATCTAGGTGGCCTAGAAAACTTGAGAAAATGTTAAACCTTATAAAATATTGAGCACCTGTCGAATTAATTAATGGATTAATTAATTAACTAAAGAATGAATTTATTAAGAATAATCCCTAAGGGTCTAGGCATTTGCAAATAAAGATTTAACTAAGCCTAATTCTAAGTGAGTGAGAAGACTAAAAACTACAATTTTAAATTAAATGATGAGGGGATGAAATAAATCAAATTAAGAATCAATGAAAATAAAAATAAATCCTAAGGAGTGATTAATACACTTTTGCAAGTAAATACCAAATTATAATTTAAAATGAGAAAGGAATAAAGCATAAAGATGTGTAAGCACAGAAAGGTATCTAGAGTCTAGTCTAACTAGAGAACTTTCCTAATTTAAACACAACACAGTTTTAGAAAGGCGTTAGTCATTAAAGGGAAAATAAAGGGAATAAAGCGATAACTGGGAGTGATTTTAGGAGCACTTTTAGGATGGGTGAGGGAAATCGACATTTAATTTAATTAAATTGTGGATTTATTGGTGCAACTAAGGGAACGGGTGACAAGTGTATGGGGGGAATAATTCCTAATTGATTTTTTTTTAAATAATTAAATATGCAAATGGAAAGTGGTCACTAAGGAAATTCTATAAAACAAATGGCTGAGAGGAGGAATNGAGAGAGAGTGGTGGCTCTACCTTGCAAGGCGAGATGGGAGCTAGAGGATTATGGTTGTGTTTGTGTGTGGCCCCTTTGCAACTTGGGGGGCTAAGGGAGAAGAAGAGTACCCCTAGCGCTGGCTGGGAGGTACTGGTGTAGTATCAACAGTTAGCAAGTAGACGAGGGAAGAGAACACCAGTTGCCAAGGATCGTCATCAAGCCTATCTTTTCCGGTCACGGTATTTTCATTTTGAATTTTCATTATAATAAGTTTTTATTGTTTATGTAGTTTTTGGAATTAGTCTCACTGATTGACGACCTTGCAAAGCAATGTGACTGCCGAATGCTTCCTATGCGACTTCATATATTTTTCATTCTCTATGATTTAATAAATATCTGCGTGTTGATATTTGAGTTCTATTCTCTGTGTTTTTTTTTTAAATCTTTGAGTCTTCTCCCTCAACAAATTTTGTATAGATGTAATTCCTGGCGTTTCCATATTTCCTCCGCCCTTCTGCCTTCCTCCTTTTCTAGCAATGTTATACATTTATAACTCTGTGATTTTCCTTTCCATATATCTGTATTTGGCATGCATTCTAGGTGAATTGTTTGGGTACAATATCCCTGTATTTTTCCTTTCCAGATATTTGTATTTGGCATGCATTCTATGCGAATTGTTTGGGTACAATATCCCTGCATTTTTCCTTTCTAGATCTCTGTATTTGGCATGATTTCTCTGCAAATGGTATGGGTACAATATACCTGCGATTTTCCTTTATAGATCTCTATATTTTGGCATGTATTCTCTATGAAATTTTTGGGTACAATATCCTTGTGATTTTCCTTTCCATATCTTTGTATTTTGGCATGCTTTCTCTGTGAATTGTTTGGGTACAATATACCTGCGTTTTTCCTTTCTAGATCTCTGTATTTTGGCATGCATTCTCTGCGAAATGTTTGGGTACAATATCCCTGCATTTTTTTTCCTTTCCAAATATCTGTATTTGGCATGCTTTCTCTGTGAATTGTTTGGGTACAATATCCATGCATTTTTCCTTTCCAGATCTCTGTATTTTGGCATGCAATCTCTACGATTCCAATCTTACCCTCAACCTTTTTTTCACAGTCATACTCTGCGCCCCTGCGCTGATTTCCTTAGTGTTTTTTTTCTAAACTTGTGGAGTGATTATAGCTAGGACTTACTCAACATCCCCATAGTCCTTCTCTGTGCCCTGGGCAGTAAAGCCTCTCCGCAATTTTTTGGGATTCGTTCTATGAAGTTGCTGGGGCCTTTACTCTGTTTTCTTGCAGTTACCAATTCTTTAATTTCAATGCCCTATTTGTGTGTTATTTTACACTTCATATTATAACCTGGTCGTTGTCTTATTTCCTTGGGTATAATCACACTACTACATATGGGCGTATTTTTCCAGGAAACTTTTCCACGTTTCTTACATTCATCGAAAAATATGTAGTAAGTTAAGCATTTTTTTCATTTTTTTATTAAATTGGCCACGATTATCGTCGCTATTGTGACGAATGTTCGTCACTATAGCGACGAATGTTGACTATCTCAGCGCACCTTCTAACACACATGGCTTGCAATGACTAGTTGACTTTTTGCGCGTCAACTCATGCATTTTCATCGCTATATCGACGATAATCGATCTATATGTACCTGACTTTAAGAGACTTTTCGACACATTTTCTATAGTTGCGACATTGTTCATGGATTTTGTTTGAGATGTTTATTTTTTATGTCACCCATCGGTTGAACAAATCCAATTCTTGATCAACGTAGCTTGATTTTGGTGGTGGTTGGGCTGCTTGTGGATCGAGAATGAATCAATCACTATACGGGCAAGCATCACTCACCTCTTGCACCTCCTGGGGCTATCGGCGACCTTAAGGCAATGAGACTGTCTATCGGCGACCTCCTTATCGGTTTAAAAACAGACAGGAAGACATCCTCCTGATCAGTTCACAAAAAGAAAAGAAGGCATCGACACCTGGGTCGAGTGCATCGACTCTTGGATTGACTCTCGGATCGCCAAGTGAACTTGCAAGGTTAGTATATTTATTTATTTACATATGCTCATTTAACTTGCAAAATTTTGTTCAAATGAAATTTCATGTAGCTTGTTTTTTCCTTGATAATATATATGTGCATTACCATATTTCAAAATTGTTATGTCATTGGTTTTTGGATATAGCTAGTATATTCTATGGAAATTCATGTGAAATGTCAAGAAAAATATTTTCCGAAGAAGTATTTAAGAAGAGGGAAAATTACTCCATCAATAAGACAATTCAAACATTAAAAACATATGTCATTATCATTCTAGATCAATTTGAGCCTACAATTCCTTATGTAAATTTAATCCTTATTACAAAACCACCAACTCATAACAACTTTACCGGTTGGACTAATGTTTGAAATAGAAAGTGGACAAAAATCCTCTTAGGTCTAATCCTATCCCTTAGCGACCTTGTTAGCTCTCTAACTTTTGTGTTTCTATGATGTTGTGCCTATCTAATTTATTTCATATTTTTAGTCTAGTATTAGGTTAGGTTAGTCATATAACATTGTATTCTTATGTGATCTTGTTTCTCTCAATTTTTTATAATCACACACAATTCTAGATGTAGTGATTAACTCTAGTTTGTAGTTGATGTAACTTTTTTATACACTATTAATAAGGAGTAGCTAAAATATAATTTTTTTATAATGAAATCTATGATAACATGATGAAATCTACTATTCAGACAATGAAAAATGAGAACATGCCAAAGTGTCTTAGAAAACAAAATCGTGACCACTGTAAGTAGCATAAAAATGTGACCATTGTAAGTAGCTGCAAATCAACACGTCATAATTAAACTGACCAAACCCAATTGTGGATAACAAGTGGATGGCATTCTTTTTTTAGTGGTGAATTTCAAAGATTGACATTTTCTCTACAAAACAACTTAGAGGCTAGTGTATGGTGTTGAGTGATTCAAGTTTGATAAATTTTGACCACTTTCGTTGAATGGTGTGTAATTATTTCCATGGTAATTTAGTACACACTACTCTAAAGTACAAATTGAAGCATATCGATCTTAATAGTTAATCGATAATAATAAAGAAAAAACATGTCAAAATGTCTTAGAAAAAATAATTGTGAGAATTGTAGGTCATTGTAAATAAACATATCATAATCGAAAGGAGTAGCTAAAATATCACGAAGGAGTAGCTAAAATATAAAAATTTGACAACTTACTGTTTGTTATGGTGTAGGTAAGACAATTACTTGTTAGTACAAGGATTTGTCACTATGAACAAAAATGACAGGAAGCTTGATTAGTTTAGAGCGACATTAGAGGTGAGGGGCGATGGAAAATGTTATTTCCCTTGCTATGATTGTGGGGGCTTGCAAAGAAGAAGACTTTTAGTAACAACGACTGAAAGAAATTGTAGGGAGAAGGGGCACGCCGAAGGGGGTTATGAATACCGTCCCTTGGTAACGGGTTATTCAATATTTATTGTATTCTTTGTAATAGTCATCATGTCATGAATTTTAGTAATATTTCTTATCGTTTTTTTTTATATTTTCTATACACACTAACTTTACTACGTTGTTTTTAAATATATAGACGATGCCCCCAAAATGTCGACCTCAAGAGAGTTATTTGCCAAGTACTAGAAGAAATACTCCTTTACAGGGTGATGAACTTCGAGATTAGAATATTGAAGCTGTTGATCAAGTTATTAATGATGATGTGGATGGAGATAACGTTAGTGATACAAATTAGGAAGATGAGATACATAGATTGATCCAAGACACGTTTTCTCCAATGGATAAGGACAACCAGGATGATAGTCATAATGTTGATCCTCTAATCAAGAAGTCACGTGAACCTCTTTATGAAGGCTCAACAAAAAATCTTCTATCTGCTATATTGTTGTTGGTGAACTTGAAGGTTTTGAATGGTTTATCAAACACATGCCTCACACAGATACTAAGGTATTTAATTTGTTAATTATTCATGCTTGCATGTTCACAAATACTTAAAAGGTTCAATTTTTTCCTATATTGCTATTGTTTTCTAATTTGTAAAGTATGGATGCGATATTGATGATTAATATTGTTTACATTGACTTGTTGTTTTGAATTTTGTAGATTGTTAGGTGAATTTCTATTACCGACGTCAAATATTTTTCCATGCACATATCGAGAAATATTCGTGATTATGAAAGAAATTGGAATGGAGTATCAAGCTATTGATGCATGTCCTAATGATCATATCATATACTATGGACAATATACATTAGAAAATGAATCCCCACAATGTCAAATAAGTAGATATCAAACCAATAAAGCATCAAAGAAGGTGCCTTGCAAATTTCTTTGTTATATTCCGATAATTTCACGTTTCCAATGATTGTTCAGGTGCCAAAGTATAGCATAGTTTATGGATTCCCATGCAAAGAACAGAAGTCGAGACGATGTTCTTCGAATGCCTGCAGATGGTTCTACATTGAAGTACATAGAAGAAAAGTGGCCAATTTTTAAAGAAGAACCTCATAATGTTAGACTTTCATTAGTAGTTGATGGTGTCAATCCATTTGGAGAGCTTCGTTCTACATACTCAATGTGGCCTATTTTTGTTATAAAAAATAACCTTCCTCCTTGGATGTTGATCAAGAGAGAGCACACAATGTTGGAAATGATTGTTCCATGTATTTAATTACCTTTTATTTGCTTTCAAGTATGAAAAAATATTTCATTTCTTTGTTTTGTGCATGGTAATTATGTATTTTATATATAATGATATATAGATAAGTATAATTAATCTTGTATGTTTAACCAATTAGGTAAGTACCATGTTAAATATATGAACATATATATTGAACCTCTTATTGATGAGTTGTTAAAGTTATGGGCTAGCAACCCTATGTATGACATCTCTAGACCAATAGGGAAAAAACGATTTCAATTCCATGGAATACTATCATGGACAATTCATGATGCTCCCAGGTTAACACATTTTTGTGATATATTGTTACTTTATTTTGTGATTTAATATTATATATATTTATTGAAAATATCATGCATTATTTTAAATTATAACTCTAATTCGCTACATTAATTCATATATCTTGTAGGTCTTCAAACAAAGGGTAAATTTGCATGCCCAGTTTGTGGTCCTAGGATAAAATATCGTTGTTCAAGGAGTTTAGGAAAGGAAGTGTTTGAAGAATATAGTCACTTTCTTTCTAAGAACCATAGTTATCGAACTACAGACAAAGCAAAATTAAATGGTAAAGAAGAGAATGGAAAAAAAACCCATGAAGAATGACACCTCACCTATGGAAGTTGGAATATATTAGATATCGTCAAGGTATGCAAATTATTTATGTATGATATATTATATAAATATTTGTTTTTTTTTAATGAATTATGTTCAATGTGGTATGTAGCTATATTGATTAATTAGTGTTAATTTCATTATTTTGATGTTTCATGAATGTCGTTAAGGCACGAATGGGCTTCCACGAGGAATGAAAAGTTACCCGATGCAATTCAGTAGGTTGCCATACTATGAGCACCTACAAATAGTTCATATGTTTGATACAATGCATATCAGGAAGAACATAGCATAATTGTTATGGCGAATATTAGATGGAAGGATCGACAAAGGGAGAATTGGAAATATTTGTAGTGACATCCAGAAAGCTAATCACGCATTGCAAAGTGTTATTATTAATTCTAATGGTGATGGTCGTGAACAAAATACTAGTCTTCCTTGGTTATTGGCAAAGCAACAGAGTAATGTTGTAAAAGAGGTCATTCAAAAAATTAGGTTTCCGACGAGGTTTTCATTGAACATACAAAATATCTTAAAGAAAAAAGGTGATTTTGGTGCAGTTAAAACACATGACTGACATACATTCATTAAGGTAATTAGTAGGTTATAATATATTTTCTTATTGGTACACATTTTTTGGAAACAAAAAATAATTACTTGTTTTTTGTTACAGTATGTTCTACCTTTATCTCTCCCATACGACTTTGACAACACCATAAAACAAATTATTTATGTACTTGGAAAATACATGGGGTAAGCAATGTTTTATGTTGAAAATGTACTTCTTATGTGATTTGTAGTGGAACTTATTGATATATTATGTTTTATCTGCAAATTTATGTATGCCTTGATATTATTTTATTGCATCATTTGTAGGTGGCTTTCATCAAAAGAAATACATAAAGAAGATATAAGGTATTGTAAGAGAGAAATTACCCCAACTAATGTGTCAAATGCAATAGTATCTACCACCAACATTTTTCAATGCACAAGAACACTACCTCATACACCAGGTTGAGGAGATTGAATTATGTGGACCAGTACACACAAGGTCGATGTGGATGGTGGAGAGGCAATTGAAGTCATTGAAGGATTTTGTTAGACAAAGAGCACGTCCTGAGGGTTCTATGGTTGAGGGATATATGGTATATCAATGCATGGTGTATATTAGTCAATATCTACCTAAATTAGCAGAAAATATGAATGTGCCTCGCATTTGGCATCTTGAATCCATCAACAAATTTGAAGGGGAGAACCTATTGAGGAAAGGTAAAATGAGGACTGTGAAAGGTAATTATTAGATGTTGACATAGATTTAATATATTAAACATTTATTTTTCCAATTTTATTTTATCATACTGATTTTTTATATTTTTTATTCCTGCATATTGAACTATATTAAACTATGCCTTTATTAACAATATCTAATTAATGATATTAAATTGTTATTTTATCATATAGTTGCTCGAGAGTGGGATGCTTTACATTTATTTATACATTGCAAACAACCTTGATTGGATGGAGCATTGGATATAATATTTTGAAGAATAGTTCGGTAGATTATCATGGGAAGGGGTGAGTAAGATGATTAAAACAACACATCGTCATCGATATCAATTTCCTGAAATTACGTCAAGGGAAGTTGATTTAGCCTTTGGTTTAAAAGATAAACAAGCAAGTAAATTGTTTACCCACATTTTCCTAGTTATTTCCCAATTTTTCAATGTATTTGGTTTGTTTAATTTTTGAAATATATATTTACTAAGTCCTATATGACATTTATTAATTGACAATGTATTTTTTACTTGTTTTCCATGTTGCAGTTGAAACATCAGAAGGCTATGTGGTGTAATGGTTGTAAATTTCGTATCAAAATGTTGGATGATAAGATGAAAACCTCGGATTGTGGGATAACTGCAGTGTTTAAGGTCATAAATGTTTCCTCTAGAAGTGACAGACATCCGAAAGAAATTGAGAACAGGTACTATGGGCATTTGGAGGATATAATTGAGTGTGTTTTTAATTCCTTTAAAATGGTTTTGTTTGAGGTGAAATGGTATAGGCTACAGATGCATGAATGTGATCTTGAAAGAACTGTTATTGAGCATGATAATGGATTTACCATGGTTAATACAAGGGCATTTGAATAGGGTACAAAGCCTTATGTTCTTCCAAGTCAATGTGAGCAAGTATTTTACTTAGAGGTACCTGGTAAAGCAGGTTGGTCATACATTCTTAGATATGATCCAAGAGGAAGACCAGTAAAGTATAATCATGTAGCCGAGGATGAAGATACTAATGAGGAAGAAGATCATGATTATGCAGATCAGGAGTAGGTGGTTGTAGTCGATGTGTTAGATGAAGAAGTTGAAGAAGTTGATAATCCAAATGTAGCAGATGACGATCTCATTGACGATATCGATTACTATATTAGCGAAAATGACGTTGATGATGATGTTGATATGAATGAGCCTTTAACCAATATCAATTCTAAACTAGATCCTGATACATATGTTGAGTTGGATGAAGAAGAAGATGAATGATATTCAATTGTTGAAAAGAAGAGGTATGTGTTTATATCTTTTATATGATCTTTATATGTTTTTATTTTGTATAATAGAGTATGTTACATGTTCTTTATAATTTCAAATTAGGTATGGGGAAATTGAGAGTGATTTGAGGGGGGTGTGTGTGGGGGGGTGCATAATTAGAGCTTCCATCTTCATGTGGTTTCCCTTGTTTAGTAGAGAATGAAATATTCTCGAAACCAAGAGGATATTTGCGTTACTATGCCTAATCATGTACTCATGTACTACTTGACCCCATTAAGGTGTGACTGTGCCTAATCATGTACTACTTGAACCTGATTATAATCTACTGTGGACTGAAATTTGGTATATGAGAATGCTTGGAACATCATGAAATGCTTGGAACCAAGGTATGGATTGAATTAGATGACCTCTAGGAGGAGAAATCAAAGAAGTTTAATATAACAATGTATGCACCTTGTCACCCCTGGTGCTCTATGTAGATTCTCCTAGAGGACCTCGTAGGCCTTTCTGTCTCCACTCTATTGATAGTAAGTGGCTTAGGATTAGAGTTAGAACACTTGAGCACACACCACCCCCTTTTTGGCCAAATTAACAAAGGAATCTATAAAAAGTGGCTTTGTGTTGTGTATTGAATAATTGGACAAGGAAGTATGGCTTGTGGACTTATTTGGTAGATAGTAGGGTAAAATCATGAAGATGGGTAACACTTCTTCTTATTTCATGACAATTTTTTATTTTTAACAGGTTCTTCAACTTCCAGTAAACAAATGTACTTTTTTTATTTAGAATTTTACTTTACTGTAAAAACAAAACTTGTGAAGAATTTTTTTTATCTTTCTACTGACTATTTTTCATTTTTTGTTTTTTTCGAGATTTGATATGTCAATTTGGTAATTGTTTGACAGTATGTTCCTTAAAAATGAAGGGAAAGATAATGAGTTGTTTTTTTCCACAACAATGTATCCATTATTAAACTTTTGTTTTTGACAAATGAAATATACTACAACAATCTACACATACTCTATTTTGTGATGACTATAGTTTTGAATCTAACAGATGAATATTATAATTTCTAGAATATTTTGAAGTTAACCAATCTGAAAACGTTATATATTTTAAACACATGTTTTCCCATACCATCTATCTATCTTAATTTTTACTTAAAAGTAAAATCTAAAAATACAATTTTGAAGAGAACACTTTAAGGATTATGAATATAAATTTTCCATAATTTTCCACTGTGTATTTTTAGAGATATGGATTTTTCGTTTCATTGAATCATAATCTCACATAAAAATATTATGCAGTGATTTTTTTATAAAATTAAATAAAATTAGATAAAAACAATGAAAATGAAAACAAATTATATGCAATGAAAGTAGATTCAATTTTGAAAATGTTGGTATCAATTCCGAAACTAAATTCTGAGTATTTGTAGGAGTCCTCTACCTCCAAAGATCAAGTAAACTATAGAGAATTTGCATTTAAAAATATTCTTTAAGAAATTTTAGGTTTTCGGTCGAAATATTCTTTCGGCAGAAACCTAGTTTTTAACGGAATCCGTTAAAAATAAACGTTTCGGCTGAAAAGTCTTTCGGCCGAAATATGCTTATTGTAGGAAAAAAATTCATCCAAAAAATATTGTACATGAATTTCGAGGGTGTCGTCAGGGCGTCATTCAATTTGACGTGCAAATGTTCAGATAAAAAATGTTTCGGCCGAAACAATTCCTAGCAACCTTTTTTGGGCTGAACAAATGCCGTTAGGAAATTTTGAGACTCGATTCTCACAAAAGTGTTACCCATCTTCATGATTTTACCCTGTAAGTGGCACCAAATTAATAAAGGAATCTATAAAAAGTGGATTTGTGTTGTGTATTGAATAATTGGACAATGAAGTATTGCTTCAAAGAAGGAGAAATCAAATAATTTTAATATAACAATGTATGCACCTTGTCACCCCTGGTGCTCTATGTAGATTCTCTTAGAGGACCTCGTAGGCCTTTCTGTCTCTAGTGCTCTATTGATATCCTATCTACCTACACAAACAACCACAAGCATAAGAGGGAAATATTTCATCGGAGGCCTTAATATGTCTGAGGTAAGTTTCAAAGGCCTGCAAAGAGTTATCTACGTTGAAATAGGGTTGCAATGTAATTGTCCAGATCTGTAAAATGTAAACCAATGTTTAGTTGATTCATTCCTTCTAAATTTGTTGGTGTCATACAACCCAATCTTAGATTTGAAGGAAAACCAATTTTCCTTCTCTCCTTGAGGGAGTCTAATAGGAATCTAGCCTTCCTTGTCTCCAAAATTTATCCCTTTCTTTTGCATCAGTGGTCGTATGAATGTTTGCTAATCCCACCATGAAACCACCCAAATTCAGCTTAATCCAACCTAATATCTAAGTGGGGTGTGTTCTCCATCCATAACAATAGTAGCTAGCTATTAAAAAGGAAGCCAAACACCCTAAATTTTTACAATTTGAGTATATGAATGAAGGGGGATTAATATCTCATCCTATCTTCTTTGCTTAAATTTCAATGTTTTTCTTTCACTTCTTACTGTGGGTTCTCTCTATTATCTAGAACTTGTAATCTTCTTTCTCTTATTTATTTGTTTCCTTTTATTATGGGTATATAACTGGAATAAGAAGGGATGATGATGTTAATATATGCTGGTGTTTAGAATGGATGCTCTTGTTATTAAGGGTTTGTCAACACTTACACAATGAAAATTTAATCTGACAGTGTGCATACAGGCATTTTTAATTTTGATTTAAAAGGTATATGAAATTGTGATAAAACTAAACATATGTTGAGCCTATAATTTCCATAAAAGTGGATGGAACACTCTCCCAACAAAGTGAGTTTAGTAGGAAGGGAGTTTAGGTGATGATGAGTTCAAGTATCACTTCATGAAACATATTCCCCAACATGACTCTAATGAAATTTGGGGTTGCAGAGGCATTTCATCAACCTATGTGGTCACCTTTTCTTTGACAGTCATCATATATGCTAATGTATTCTCTAGAATCCTTATGAAAAAGTCATCTTGAAAAATTTAATGGGGCCAACGTTGAAATTTTCTCAAACTTTTCCCGTAGTCATTGAAATTTGACATGGTTGAACTAGATATATTCAATAAATATTTATCGAGGTTATGTCATGAAAAGGGGTCAAAGAAGACATGGTCGTGTGAGAAATGAGAAGGAAAATGTGACCAAAGAGAAGAACAATTAGATACAGGCACATGGCCAGTGTTGATTCTCTTCGACCCCGCAAAGTGACCAGTTAATGGGGACAACGTTGAAATTTTCTCAAACGTTTCTTGTAGTCATTGAAATTTGACATGATTGCACTAGATGCATGCCTTGACTGTATGGGAGGGTTTCAAGACTCAAAGATTCATATTATACCCACATAAGTGAATGGTCTGTAACTGGGTGGACAATACGTGGAATATGGTCAATAGCTAATCATTCGATATTCCATTTGTGTTCACAATAGAGAAACAATAGTTGTAAGGCATTTGATTTTTTAGGAAGTTGATCATGAGATTCTTCCAAGGCAATATATTTCTTCTTGCAAATTTCCTACAATTTCTACAAAATCAGTTCTTCATATTCATCTTTGTGGTTTTTGTAGATACCATATTATTATTGTAATAAATTGTAGAATGCATCTAGACAACTTAAAAGCCTATGTCATTGCTAATAAGGATCTTCATTGTTTGAATGCAAATTGTTACCAAACCATTCCTTAACACACCCATTGCTTGTGGTGTATAAGTGAGTATTCTGTCTTTAGATTTTTAGGAATAAATCATCTAAGCCTAATAAAAACATTCAAGAACCTCTATTCTAATTCTTGATGAATAAACCATTCATTCAAGAGTTATGTTATATAATTATTCATTGTCCTACTTTTAAATCAATATTCCATCTAAATTTTAGGTCTTGGATTTTCCATGTGAATGAAACACATATAAACTTATAATATGATGAACATGAATACATTCCATGCACATAATTGTTTGCAGTGCTCATGACAATTCATCAATGAAGAAGGAAGGCATTAGTGGCATTAGTTTTTCCATGACATTTCTATGAGGATGATCCTTACTCTACAAAGGAATAGAGACCTTCTATGGATTTTGAAATTTTCGATGTTTATGACATTTATATATGTTGGCCAAAGATCCAACGGTGGTTACTCATTATATAATAGGCATGTTTCACATTAATACTTACCTATATAAAAAAAGTTTGGGACCTAGACCTTGCTTGAGTAAGACTTGGGACCAAGACCTTGTCCACCTAAGCAAAGTAAATTTAGTTTATCATTTTTTCTCTCTAGGATAAACTATTGCAATAGTGTCAATGTTCACTAAAATTGAGCATTGCAACAATGTATTTGTTGTTATATAGGATCAAGCATTGGAATAGTGTCTTCTTTTGTTATCTAGGATAGATTATTTCAATAATGGCATCGCTGTTGGTTTTGGATAAATCTCCTAAGAACACAAGATTAGACGATAAATAAATTAGTTATTATCTATCACAATAGTGTTGTTATTGTTAACCAACCTAGATTTATCTTTATATCCTAGGATTTATCAAGTGTCAAGAGGGATCAAATCCCTTGACATACAAAACTTTACCCAGGTTTTTTCACTCTAAAAGAGGTTTTCATATCAAATTACTTGATCCCTCTCAATGATTGATATATTTTAGGTTAATATGCATCTAGGCTACTTTATAATGTGAATCAAGCCCAACTTCACACATTTTTTTTTGAACTATTATATTTGATCGATGTACATTGGATTCAACATTATGTTACATTACACATCTCCTACATATTGAATTGTAAAAGGTGTCTCTATGATAAAATAATTTCAAATACATGTATATTTATACTTATAGCTAGAATGGATAATCACTATTCTTCGGGTTGTCAATGGGGCCTTGCTAGATCGATGAAATTTGGGCATTTTTATTGTCTCCACTAGGATGCAATTACCCTAAGTGTATCATTTTCCACTTTTTTACTAGCACCCTCTAAGGGGAATGTTTGAATAAGTAATTGCATAATGGTTGTTAAGTCACAAAAATTTCATACCCCATTAAGTGTGACACGGTCTTCCACCTCTTGATAGGTGATAGATTCAAAATTAGGCGAGATGTTTTATGGCATGAAAATAATCAAAAGGAGAATATAATCACGAATATACATGGTTTCCATATCTTTTCAATATACATTTCAGCTCCATTTCATCGATGCGAGTGAGAGCCGATCAAACTAGTCTGAGAAAACTTCAGCAAGGATACTAGGGAACGCTGCGACTCGTGAGTTGAAGGGAATGCTAGAGAAGGAACGATATAGAGAAGGAAGGACATTGGGAGATATACATTTCTGCATTTCATCGATGCGAGTGAGAGCCGATCAAACCAGTCTGAGGCAACTTCATTTATTTCAAGTGTGAGGAGACTAGGGCACGCTGTGACTCGTGAGTTGGAGGGAATGTTGGAGAAGGAAGGAGATAGAGAAGGAAGGGAATTGGGAGAGACATCTCATGAGAAAGGTTACAAAGGAGAGAGAGATCTCGCGGAGGGCACTGGACAAAAGAGAGAGCTTGAGGGTAGGGTTAGGAAGGAGACACAACTCACGGAGGGCACCAGGAGAGAGAGTGTGAGGGAAAGGAGACATAGCTCACGAAGGGCACCAGGAGAGAGAGCGCGAGGGCAAGGAGACACAGTACAATGGTGAGTTTTTGAATTTCCAATATTTACATATGAAAAGCCCTAAAAATTTTCACATGTAATTTTAGGGAATAAAAATGCTAGTGGCTCCATATGTGCACAAAAATCCCCTCACGGGGTTCCTATAAAATTTGATTCTCTAACTGATATTTTCAACTAAATTTATGTATTATGGCTCCTATAACAAAAATGCATGATATATTGGCAATGTAGGTTATCTTTTAGAGATCTACCAATTAATTGAACCATTCAACTAGCTTAGGCTTAGTTTCCCTCTAAATTTCTAGATACCTGAGAGTGACCATCATACAAACACATATTCACAAAGAAAACCCAAATATAAAATGTCAAGCGCCATAGTTGGTAGATCATTGTTTGCATATTTCATTTTTACAGGCTATTGTTGTGTGTAGTGGAGAGTGGGTGAGAAGATATTTCTTGACCCTCACTTTAAATGTAATGTCCACTTTATGCAACAAAAAAAAACAATATGTTGAGTTTTCAAATATAAGAACACTAGATGATCCTATTGAAAAGAAACATGATAAAATTATGTTTGAAGTCATTCTTCATCCTCCACAACTAACTRAACACCTCTCCCAAGTGCAAGTCCCATTAGCCAACATGTTCCTCTCCTTGAAAATATTCTCATAAGATATAGAAGGAAAACATGTCTAAAGACCCCATACCCCATTAAATAGTGGTTATAAAGTAAAATTCCTAACAATAAATTCTTTATCATCCATTTTATTACCAGTAGAGATTCTCCACAGACCTGTAAGTGGGATACTCCATGTTCCAAAGCCAAAGTCAATACAAGTTTTAAAGAGATGAGTTTTGAGAAGTTATTGGAACCATTTCCCATTCCAAATTTAAAATTTTTACAATGAGAGTTTGATAGGTGAATTACCCCTCATGTTCCTCCCCCTCCATCAAAGAAATCTCAAGGCATACTCTTGCCAATATGTTTTGCCACTATTTATCTTGGGATATCGATTGCCTTGATTTGAGTGAAGGTGATGATGATATTTAAATGTTGAATGGAATATTGAAAAGGAAGAGTATCCCTATCCTAAGAAATATTTGCATTCATATCCAACCATATTCCCCAAGTTATAATTAAAAGGAGAGCTCTTAATTTATTTTTGGCATCATTTCTGAACCAATTCTTGAGGTCCTCCTTAATGGAATCCCATGACCAAAAATTTACCAAACCCATGATACCCTCAACTTCTAGCCAAATATATTTAGCAAAGGATTAATACATAATTAAATGGTAATTTGTTTCCTCACTTGCCTTGCATAAGCCACACCGTCCAAGACCAAATGCATTCCTTTTCTTGAGGATATCCCAAGTGAGTACTTTTTTGTTACAGGGGAAATCAACAACTAGTCAGGCACATACTCATGTGACACATGGTCGTGCTATCCGACTACTAACACTATAACCCCAGTCATGCATACTTGGCCCCTCACGTGACACACAACGCTAGTCGAGGGTTTCAAACTAGTGACTCCACATAACAATGTTCCTTAACAATACACTCCATCACCGATTGTTCTACACCCCAGGGGATCCTAGGCGAGTACTTTATTATTTAGTAAATTCCAAACAAAAAATTATGACTTACATAGGAATTTCAACCACCATACCTTTTTCCACCACCATTGTGAAGGAGATTCATTCCCTCATTCAACCAAGGACCTATATCCTTCTCTAGGAGCATAATCCCTTATTGGATTCAAAGACCACACCAATGTATCTTCCTTGTCCTTGATCCTTACAAAACTTGATTTGATACTTCCAACATATCTATCCCAAGTATCAACATCTTCGTCCCAGAAACTAGGTCCCTCCGGGTAAGCCAACCTTGGTGAAAAATAATATTTTTATTCAAGTTAGCTCTCCAGGACAAATTATAAAAGCCTCGAGACCCTAAAAACATTATGATATGATGTGGAAGCATGTAATTTTCACCACTACCTATCCATGGGTCCATCCCTACTTGTAGCTTTGTTCTTCTACCAACACACCATACAAGCTAGTTTCCAACCGAGGGGAAGGCTAAAATCATTTCTTTCTAGATGATGGATACATTGATTAAATTCTTGATAGAATTCCTTATCCAACCCTCCATTGAATCTAGAGAAATTTGTTTTTATCTTACTACTTGATCCCATAAATCCTTGCTTTATATCAACCTCCACACACTTTTTACAGTGAAATCCTTCGAGAATAGAAAGATATTATGTAAGCCCCAAATCCCTTATGATCTTGGCATTGATAACTTCTTCTATTTGACCAGAGGAATACCTTTCCTTTATTTACAACTTGACCATATAAATATGTAGCATAATATTTTGATAGCCTCCATAACTCTTTACGAATCCATGATAACAAAATTCAATATACTGGAATATCCCTAGAATGAATTTAACCAACACCAAACTGCCTCCTCTTAACAACCACTAATAACACCATACATTTAACTTTTTTTCCACCTTTGGGATCATCCATTTCCAATATATTTTTTGCTAATCACTTCGATTAAGCTAAAAACCCAAGTACTTCATAGCTCTCTCCACTTTAGTAGGTTGAAAAGGAAACAAAAATCACTTTCTTCATCATATACACAATAGAAGGATATAGTGGAATTAGCCAGATTTATCTTCATACATGTAGCCACACAAAATTAGTCTATGATTTCTTTGAGCCTATTAGCATCTTGTATATAGGATTGATATATTGGCAAATGTAGCTTTTGTTATATGCTTCTTTCTCATGCACCATTGTTAATGTACCTATCTTGAATAATGCAAGCATCTATTGTTTCATATAAGAGTTTGTCCTTTCCTTCAAGTTGTATTGACACTTATACTTGTTGCAATAACACTTTTACTTTGTCATATAACTTCTATCTTTCCTTGTCATTGAACCTTGTCACTTGACCCATCTTTAGATAAGGCCTTAGCACCCTTGGGATACCATTCATTAATTTTAAAGCATATATCTTGTTGAGTATCCTCCAACCATTCATTAATTCTAAAGAATTTATCTCGTTGAGTATCCACTAAGCCTTTTTAGTATCATCAAGAAAAGTGTCATCCACTAAGCCTTTTTAGTATCATCAATAAAAGTGTCATCCACTAATCCTTTTTAGTATCATAGACCCTAAATATCCTTGCTAAGGCTGCATTTCCTTCATCGCCCTATCTACATCAATTCCCAAGCTTAATGTTGGGACTTTAATGCCTCTTTCTATCCTAACGAATTTCATACACCTCTCATTCAATTGATTATACAAAGGTGAATGAAAATGAGAGGTACAAATGGATGTCGTAAGAAGAGTGAAGACCCTCAAGTTATGAAGAATCCAATTTCATAAAAGCTACCTTATTATAACAAGCCAATTAGGGAAGTATTGAACAATGTGTCAAGAATTAGAAAATCCTTGTTGAACTCTTAAAGTTCTTCAAGAGCATGTTTTGACATATCCATTGTCTAAAAGAAAATAAGAAGTAAATGAGGGTATAACAGAAGTTCTGATAAGGCTGAGTATGGAATTGATTTTGGATTCAAGAATGGCCTATATTGTAAGATTTGTCATTCAACCTTGCTTAGAAGAGGAAGTTCAATGATTGGGTGCCTTTGAGGGTCACCAATAACCTTTTTCATCTTAAATTCTTCCAAGGTTTTCACAAATCTTACAATCTAGGCCATTCTGTAAAAGAGAAGACTCACACCCTGTTAAGGTCCTAACCCGCACATAGGTAGATCAATGTATTCGGATGTAATAAAGGTCAATATTAATAAGACCTTTCAATAAAATAGAATAAGGCGGATGTAAGAAGGCCTAATAGAAGCTCCCGCTTCTAGAAGGATCTTCCTCTAGATGCTTCTTTTTAGTATAAATAGGAGTCGAGGGTATGAGAACCCTAGCTTGGATATTATTGTAACAGAGCGCTGCTCGATTGGAGGTTGCCCCCTCGAAGAGGCCTGTGAACATTGCTATCTGAATCAAGTGCTATTTCTGTTCAAGTG
>JASDQU010102389.1:360330-372000 GCA_032191745.1 Picea mariana
ACGTGGTTGGCCCTTTTCAGTAGAGAATAACCTATTCTCAAAACAAAGAGAAGCTCATTAAGGTATGCGACCACTTAAGTTTTTTCTAGAGTATTTTACATAACTAAATGCCTGTTTATTTGCTTATATATTATTTACTTATATAAAGAATTTGTCTTTTATGATTCATGCAGGTCTTGGTGATGGAAATGCATCTCGTGGACAACTCTTATCAAGTTGTATGGGATAATGGATATGGCGAAAGGACAATGATAAGTTAAGGGTTTTGACGTGTTTTTAAAACTATAGAACTCAATGTAGAACTTATGGAGACATAGAAATGTAAAAATACAATTTTGATTATTGTTAAGATATTCATATTTTCTATGACATTACTAGCATCAAATTAATGTATGAGACCCCTATGTTTGTGGGATGCATAGAGGGTTTATTCATTGTCCCACAAACAAGCGGATTTCATACATCGATTTGGTGTCTCGCTAGGTTATGACCTATCAGTATATTTTTGAGATATAAGTAATTTTATAAGTCGATGTGAAATAATATATAAACAAATAAACATATTTTGATCAATTGTTGAAATATTTCACCTACAAATATACTTTGGCATGTTTCTAGGACCATTTGTCTCCCCGTGTATATTTTGATCTTTTTAGCGGCCAAAGGGTCATGCTTAACTTATATTCCTTGATTTTTTCCTTTCCTCAAAAAAATCTTCAACGCAGCTCTTGCCCCTCCAAGTGGGCCAAAACCCCCACTATCAGCCAATAATAAATCTCCAAATGACGTCACTACATCCAATGCTTGTTCAACAAGGGGCCCTCAAATATGTATTATGTAAAGGAGCTCACAAGGTCAATTCAAAACCCAATGTACTTCATCTAGGGATACTTCATACATCAAGTGTTATGCCTCCTAAATTCTAATGTATGAAGTGTTCTTCATGTGTGGGAATTGTTGGCATAGGGGAAAACCTAGGATTCAATGCTCAACAACACACCGACAAAACCCTGAATACCAACCATTTCGGCAACACCTGTGAAGCAGGCGAAGTATCACCTGAGGTAGAAGCAGGGGGGGTTACAGGACGCAGATGTTTGTAACCAAGTTGAGACATGATTATGTGATAAGAGCACTTCACAGAATATTCTATTAATGCTTAGGAAGTGAACATGCATTAGTTTATTAACCTCATTAAAATTGCAAAGCATAATCAAATACAGATAAGCACAGTAACAACCAGTGATTATGCACCCTAAGCACTTAGCATCTAGCACTGTGAGATAGATCTAGAATTCATTTACCCCTTTAAACTAAGTACAATACTTAAGAAACAAAACATTCATTCATAACACAACATAATCAAAGCACTAAGAAAATGCATAACAGAAATAACATCACACAAAGTAAACCATGAGACACCAGATATACGTGGTTCACCCCAGGGTGGGGCTACATCCACAAACCGCTTTGCCTCTTTATTATTCGCCAAAATATTAGATCCAGTCACTCATGTGCACTAAGCCATAGATTCAAACTTCACATAAGACAGGAGATATGCACACTAAGTGCTAGATCCTCCTTCTTTACCTTCCAAAAATAGGTCAAAGGCACAGAACCTAGATATCTTATCGCAACACTTAGCACCTTCTACAAAATCATAATCAAGCACAAAGCCTCGACCACATACATTCCTTCGTACAAAATCACTGAGCTACTTGGAATACTACTTCTACCATACATTCCTCTTTATTTATAATTTACAAACCCTTACAATAGGGCCTAAACATGGGGAGAACCGATGGGTCGACATCCCATAAACCTGTTACAAAACCCTAGGGGACCCCTTACTAGGTCCACCTAACCCTCAAAATAGGTGATATCCGCGATCTCAGCTCCGTTTGGGTGCTCCTACTTCGACCAACGTTTCGAGGTCACAGAAGTGGGCCAAAACTGACCAAATTTTCCCCAAAACTTGGTCGAGGGCCAACAGGCCCCAACACTCACCGACGAATTGTTCCGAGTCACTCAGGTCTGGATAATGTTGCTTCAAAATCCTCGATCTTAACTTGAGTTGGCTTGAATTGCTACCTCGCCTGAGCCTCCTACTCAACAAGCTCCTAGACTTTCTGCACTATAACAGGCCCTTCTAGGCACTCTTCTACAACTACAACTACTTGATCTAACTGTGAACCCTGTCCATCAATCTCCTTGAACACCTTGCAAGCTTCATCCTACATAGTTCACAACTTATGTGTTACTTCCATTACCTTACCCTAGAGGGAAGTGATATGTTGTTGTACTGTGCACTGCTCCTAGGATCTATTCATCCTTTCGACTATTGTGAGCAGCTTCATTTGAACCTGCAATGAAAATGATTGCTGTTGCGCCTCCCGTAACTGAGCTTCTATCTTCTTTAACTCTGGATCCTCGGTGATGTGTTCATATGTCTGGGAACTTCTGTCACTCAACTGTTTACATGAAAAGGAGAGGGATTTTATACTTGCTACTGTATTTTTAGCAGACTCCTCCCTCTGGTCACGCACCTCTTGTGGGGTGCTCGACACTTTTCGAGCCTCCAATTTGGCTATCCTATCCTGAAACTGTTGGAGGGTATCTGTGAGCTTCGCTACTTGAGCTTCGACAACCTCTTGATCCTCTTGTGCCAAGACTGACACAAAGTGACATGCTTTACTTACTGCTTATTTGACCACGGCTTGCTCTACGAGCAAATTCTCTTTTTCCTTCTGTAGTTGGGATTCGCCAACTCTCTTTTCCTCCAGAAGGTTTGCCTAAATCTCTACTTTCTCGCTTTCATAGGTAGCTACATTGTCATGTGCTGCTTGTAACTGTACTAGGACTTCGTCTTTCTCCTTTTGCAAGGATTCTGTAGCCTTCTCCTTCTCTTCCTGAGCTCTCTGTAACCGGGCTTCTGTTTCAACAGCAAGCCTTCTTAGTTGGGCTGCTCTTTCAACAATAATTTCTCTTTGTCCCCTTCTGTATGCCTTCAAACCTGAATCCAATACTTTGACCTGTTCTGGAGGTACTCCTTTAAGATTAACCTCAACATCCAAGTTAGGGCTAGCCTGTAATTCTGTGGGGGTGGGAAACTTGATGCTATACCAAGGGGGGGTGATCCAAATCCCTGGTTCACCCTACGGAGTTGGTTCGTCCTCCACATTTGTGGTCTATGATGAGGAAGGTGCAGATGACGTGGTAGACACTGTGCGGACTAGGAAAACAACCTGCTGCACTTCCTTCAACTCTCTCTCAATCCTTTCATACAACTCCACCTGTTTCTCTTCATATCTCTGTAACATGTCTTCAGAGGCATCCTCCATAGCTCCACGAACCAGACTAATGTCATCGTCAGTGAGAGTGTCTTCCAACTGTGGCTTATTGGCATGTGTTTTCTTCCTTGCTGAAGGTTTCTTCGGAGTGGTGGTGTCACTGTCCCAATAGGGGGATATTCAGGTGGTGTAGCTTCACCTCCTCCTTTATCTTCCTCTCCTTCATCTCCTCCTCAATGTCCTTTTTCTTCGTCTCCTCCTCCTCCCTGTCCTTCTGCTTCATCTTCTCCTCCTCCCGGTGAGCTAGACCCGTTATTTCCAGAGTTTTTCTCTTCATCCTCTTCGTCACTCTCTATGTCCTGGACTTCAACCTGATTTTTCTGATTCTTTGTCCCACTAGACTTTCCAACATGTTCAAATCATGTAACTATCGGGATTCCTATGATGTTAGTGTCAGATAACTCTGCATCAACGACAGGTACAAGAAATTATTTTGGCCATTCCTTTGTAATCTGTTTCATATCTTCATCCGTGAGATTATAATATCACTGCAAACTTTCCTGGTTCTCATCTCTTCGCACGGTGATGTAAATGAAGTGGGGATCAGCACAAAATTTCACTATGGGATGGTATTGATGCGGGGTACGCAGTGTCATATGCGAGAATGATTCAATGGTGACTTTTAACTATTGATAATACCTGTGAAACATGACATTAGACTACCACTGCTTCGTCATATCATTGGTATACCATAGGGTGGAAAAATGAGTGGCCAGGGGTTCCATAGGTTCAATCTCTGGGAAAGAAGCTCCTTCAGGCATCTGCCAAGACACAAATGTGATCAAAATGATCAACCAACTGTAGTGAAACTCATATCCTAAGTCCTGGGCTTCACGAAAATATTTTTATAGCTCGTTGACGAGGTAGTTCACCCAGTTCATCTGCATACCCTCCACACACTTTCCTACGAGGTCCACCATGAACCTAGTGACCTGTTTGGGGAAGTTCTTCCTCACTAGCTTGCCAGCTAAGAGTTGACAAGAAAGGCACACTACGCCATCCTGTGTGGAGGCTACCTTGTAACCTCGCTTCCCATTTTCTATCTCTCCATAGGATTCTTTGATGCTTTGTGGTAAAGAATGGTCTGAGGTCTTCCATGGATCAAACTGCTATGGTTCAAGACCTTTCAAGCCTAAACCTATGATTCGGTGGATTAGCGCTGGATCCATAATAATTCTTCTGTTGAGCCATAGATATTCGCCATGATAGCACGACATAAGGAGTTTAACGCAAGCGTTAACCTACTGGTGGTGGCCAAAATAGGGAACATTCATTACGTTCATTATGGTTGACTGCGCCAACCCCTTAATCCATGGTTGTGAGACAAGGTGAGGTTTCTTTCTTGTTGTCTTCGTTAAATAACAATAAGGAGCTAGCATGGCATAGTTCTTCCTATCTCTTAAGTTGAAGTCATTGTGCTTCAACAATGAGATCTGCCCTAACTGACTTCCTACTATGCGAATTCCTTTCGGAATGTATGCAATGAACACGAAGTACTCGATATCGCGAGGGATACTGTCACGGTTAACAACGCCGTCCAGAGGCGAAATATATTCGGGAAGGATCGACGAGATGTTCTTCACGTTAGCTAGATCGTCGTAGTGCTTGCTTCTCTGTTTAGTTACGGGGTTCATGCGGGTGGAACGATGCCCGGTCGAAGTGGAAGCCTGTAGTCCCCTAGTTGATGATGCTTGAATACCTTTAGATACAGGTCTATCGACCATGAGTTTCATAATAACTTCCTCGACAGACTTCTCCAAATTGCTGGGTTCGCCCAACATCCTAGCTTTTAACAGACAATGGGTAGATAAACAGACAGGCAGGGTATACCTTCAGATAATGATAGGAAACACATCTCGACACTTGGACAATTCTCAATTGATCTCATTCAGTCACGTGTAGCAAAAAATGGTCTTAGAGCCACCATCAACGAGTTAAATAAGCGGGATGACGTAACAGATCTTCCAACAGACAAGAAAATGCTTCCATTAATGTAATTCTAGTCGTTATGGCGTGGTCTCAATGTCCAAAAGTGGGCCATAAACCCATAAATGCATTTACTAACCGTTCTGGAGAATAATTCTAACGGTCGGGGTGGCTCCAATGGTTATTTAACTTCTCTAGGGCGAAGTCCAAATCTACGCGGGCCTGCTGTTCCAGTGAGGTTCAAACCCTGAGAACCTGCCTCTTGCAAGGTTCCAGTCTGTGAAGTCTTCCATCTGGTCTCCTTAGCTTCTTGTATCTTTTCCAACTTATCCTTCTTTTTGTTGAGCTTCCTTGCCTTCTTTCCTATTATCTGAGTCTCTTTAACTGTTTCTAGAATCCTCTTTCCATTTTTATTCGTATCTTCCCCCAACGTAGTGGCTTCACACTATTGAGGTTCCCTCAAAGGTTCTGAAGTTGATATCCCTTTTCGTATCACTTCCTAAGTGGGCACACTTCTCTCTTGGATAGATAAGTCCTTCAAGCCTTATTTCATTCTTTCAACCTTGATATATAATTATTTTGCTTTCTATCCCTCCTGCGTTGTTACTTTGCTCTGTTGCTTTGACTTATCCTCTCGTTCTTCTATTAGTCGGTCTATTTCCTAGCTATGAAATCCCTTAATTATTTCGTTTTCTTTTATGTATCTTCTTCCTCTGCTTTCCTTCTAATCCAATCCTTTTCAATCCAAATCTTACCTAACAATAGTGGAAAATGGGCGTTGTTCTCAACAAACCTAATGACTTCAAATTCTTCTTCAGTTGATGTTCTATGAACAATAACAGGTACAATAGTTACTCTTCCACATAAAGTTATCATATTACCCTTAAACAAGGCTATCCTTCCTAAAGAAGGTACCATAGTAGGCTTTCCCAAAACTTCCAAGGTTTCTTCTGTCATAGTATTCACTTGTGTTTCTTCATCCAAGACTATACAGTCTATGTCGAAGTCTTTTATTCTTGCACTTATGTGCTGTTTTTCTTTCAAGATTTCTGGTAAACTGACATCTTTATGAGAATCCATCATTTCTTTCAACTGTAATAACATAGTTTGAACTTCCTCTAACCTTTTCTCTTTATTACTTTCTAACATACCCTTAGTCTCTTGACTCTTTTCATGATTTTCTTGTCTTATGTTCATCCCTTCAACTTTATCAATAATCCTTGGACAGTCCTCAACCTCATGACCAACAACCTTACAACAAAGACAAATAGGGCCTACCCCAGGGCATTCCTTAGAAAGATGTCCCGACCTTCTGTAATTATAACACAAAGTCAATCCTCTTTTTCTCTTAAATGTTCCCCAATATTTTCTGTACTGCGCACTTACCCTAGGATCATAGTGTTGGACCTACAATCTGCAAAAGTTTTTTCTAGGTCCCTACATCCACTTATTAGTCCAAAAACTCTTTCTATGCATAAGGATAACATATCTTTCTTCATTTTCATTTAATTTACTCAAATCAACTCTTTTTTTCAACTGCGCCCTAGCCTTCAGACTAGGACAAAATCCGTTAAACATACTTAAATTCATGCTTAAATTTTTTTTTTCTCTTAAAGTACAAATCTTACCTCTTTTAGAATCTTACCTATTTTCTTCAAAACAACTTACTTTCTTGGCACAAAGCTTCGCAAGTTAAGTAGATTATTGTGCGCTTCAACAACAGATCTACGCACACAGCTTCTATTTTTCTTTACTTTAGTTCACAACAATCACAGTTTCGGTTCCCGGAAACATAACCATTTGTTGGAACAGGGGCAAACCTAGTGTTTAATGCTCAACATCTCACCAACAAAACCTCGACTACTGGCCCTTTCGGAAACACCTGCAAAGCAGGTGAAGTCTCACCCGAGGTAAAAGTAGGGGGTTACAGGACGCAGGTGTCTGTAACCAGGATGGGACACAATTCTGTGATAAGAGCACTTCGCATAATATTCTATTAATGCTTAGGAAGTGAACATGCATTAGTTTATTAACCTCATTAACATTGCAGAGCATAATCAAAGACATATAATCACGGTAACAACAAGTGATTATGCACCCTAAGCACTTAGCATCTAGCACTGTGAGATAGATCTAGCATTCATTTACCCCTTTAACCTAAGTACAATACTTAAGCAACAAAACATTCATTCATTGCACATCATAATCAAATCACTAAGAAAATTGATAACAAAAATAAATTTGCACAAAGAAAACCATGAGACACCAGATATACGTGGTTCACCCCAGGGTGGGGCTACATCCACAAACCACTTCACCTCTTTATTATTCGCCAAAATCTTACATCCAGTCACTCATGTGCACTAAGCCACATAGTTTAACTTTGCATAAGACAGGAGATTTGTGCACTAAGCACTAGATACTCCTTCTTTACCTTCCAAAACTGAGTCAAAGGCACAGAGCCTAGATCTATTATCACAACACTTAGCACCTTCTACAAAATCACATTCGAGCAAAAATCCTTGACCACATACATTCCTTCATACAAAAACGCTAAGCTACTTGGACCACTACTTCTACCATACATTCCTCTTTATTTATACTTTACAAACCCTTACAATAGGGCCTAAACATGGGGAAAACCCATGGGCTGACATCCCATAAATCCATTACAAAATCCTAGGGGACCCCTTACTGGGTCCACCTAACCCTCAAAATAGGTGAGATCCGTGATCGCAACTCTGCCTGGGCGCTCCTACTTTGACCAACGTGTTGAGGTCGCAGAAGTGGGCCAAAACTTACCAAAGTTTCCCCAAAACTTGGTCGAGGGCCAACAGGCACATACCCAAAAGTGTGCGATGAAGCCTACATTATAGGCCCACAAATGTGACTCCAAAACTCTCTTCGAAACCTCCACATGATACATTACTTTATGGTGAAGGTCAAGTATATATAAGATAATACATTTCCTTTTTCCTCTAGTCTTCTTCAATACTTGCCTCCACTATCTCCATTTTGAGGCAAGCCTAACGTACTGCTGCCACAAGTGTCTTGTTGCAGAAGGGTGATCTGCCATTCCTTGTTGTCCAAGTCTGCTCCAATGATGCACTACAAGTGAGCTGATTCATGTGTTGAGGAGATGACATGGTAAAGCATTGTTGGAAAATCATGTTTAGGCACATATATCCCCCGTACGTGTTCACAAAATGCTCGATACTTTTGAAAGAACCCTATCTGAGATGTTGATTAAACTTGAGGAGGCCGAAACTATTCCAGATTGAGGAAGAGAATACACTCAAGTCAAAATTAATGCCCAATATAGCCTCACTTACTTCTTGAGAAAAGGGAATCACGAAGAGAAACAAAAACTAATTTCTTCATATCCCTTGTATGTATCCCTTACATGGCTACAAAGTGATGCATTATGGTTTGAAACAAAACATTGACTGCTTGAAATTATAAACAACTTCATGACTGTAGTCAATGTTTTGTTCATAAATTGAGTTGGAGAGGCCTAGCGTTCCAAGGATAAATCCCATAAATACTCCATAAATAATCAAGCATTCAATATGAGGTGAGGAAAATAAGTATCCATGCATACATCTATGGTAGAGAGATGAATGTTTGATCAGCCATGACAACGACCTAACAACTTGCATAACTTGCCAATGAAAACTCAGTGAAAATGTCATTCTAGTCTCAATGATCCATCAAAGTTATACTGTTGTTTCCATGGCACAATCCTGCATACTTCAACATTAGTTCATTTTTTGCATGTTGTCAATAGGTACAAAGTGACAACCTGAATCTTCAAAAAATCCTTGATTGTACCAAAGACACAATGGAAAAGAAGAGACCGAAATATACTCTCAAACTGTCTATTTTTAGTGTTCTTAGGTATGAACCAATGATGTTGTAGGTGACATTCATTCCCAACTGTCATAAAATATCAAAATCTAGAAAGAGAAATTTTAGAAAATTGAATGGAAAATGATGTGTATGTTTCTCATAAGCCCCAGAGATAGCAGAGATACAAAGGAGTTTTTGTTTATCTCAAACATAATGGTTCATACCTCATTTGTTTATAACCTTAACTATGTTCATAATGAAGCCCCAAATTCATCTCTTAGGTTGTTGTTTTGGTGCAGGTGTTGGAGGAGTATCACTTCTTGTACAATTTCCCCAACAATCCAACCATAAGCTACCATAAATAAGTTAATATTTTCACCCTTCGATACCCTCTAGTTTGCTAAGAATATGCCTTAATTTAGGGAAATCCTAGGTTTATCATCCATCCAATCTAGGGCACCACAATTTTGCTGAGAATATCATTTTGGAGGGCCAAAAAAATATGGCAGATATGTTGGTTATACTCTGTCATCATAGCAAGATAGGACTCCATGAATGGAGCATTTTATATTGCCCACGTCTTCATCATGAATTGATGCTGGTTGGAACTTCCTCTAGAACACAAATGACAAGTCCTAGTGTATCTTAACTATGTATGCCAAGTAAATTATGCATCATGCCACAGTGCTGCTATATAACTAATGCCCCATGCTTCCAGTTTAGACTATCAAATGTCATGTCAAATATTTGTTTTGGATCTTCTAGAAAGGTTGCATAGAAAATATGTGTGATGAAGGAATCAAGTCACCAAAGGTGATGCAACATGAAGATGAAGCCTGTGAAGCATAATGATCCTGTATATAAGTCTCTAGGTGCCCTCTTGGCTGGTCAATTTAGATAAGAAATGATACCTCCCACAACGTTACCAGTAGATCTCAAATTGGAGTTTTCATGTGCTATAATATGACAACTAGTAGGTACTTTTGTTGGTATCATGTGCCCATAAGTGCCTCATATCAACCACTATCGTCCCTCCTTGAAAGCATCCGTCCTTGAAGTAGGATAAGGGATTGGTGCTAGACATAAAATTTGTGCATGAATAAACAATAAATCATATTCTTCATTAGGTACAATACTAAGGCTTCTATGTATCATGAAGATGGGGACTTCTGTAGCATATCACTGTAAGGCTTCTATAGCATATCATTGTTTTTAGAGACTAGAAAACTATCAAGTATTTTTTTTTAAACCTACAGAAGTCATCGCTATAGCAATGTATGTTCGTTACAAGTATGGCATCTGCGCTGTAAGCCAAAGGTGGGTTTTCTACTCTGACACGGGACTTTGTCGCTATTTCCATGTGCCCTCGTCTCTACAGAAACACATGTTCGTCCCAAGAAGGTGTACATCTCTTATTCTTGCCATTAACTTGCGTCTCTATAGCGACGAACGTTCATGGAAAGAAGTTAAATATTCGCTATGGGATTCCATCTTTCTGACGTATGTTCGTTGGTCTACTGACGATAGTTTTTCGTAATTATGACGATGTGAACACAAACATTTAACATAAAATATTTAGGATGATGACACGTGGCAGTCTGATTTCATCGTTTTTTTCACGAATAATCTTAGTGCATGGGTATAACAACGTAAAAAGTTCCACAAAAATTATTGTTTGCCTTCGTGGAAAGTGTGACGGATATGTGTGGCAATAGCAACGAAAAACCGTGGCAAATTTGGTCATATGTAGTAGTCTCATGTGATGCTGTAATTTGTCATGCCACTTGCCTTCCTCTTTTAGCATCTAGGTTGTATTTAATTTATTGATATCTATTGCCTTACTGAAATAATTATAATTGCATTGAAGGCATTTTATGTAATTATAATTACCTTGTCATGAACTCCTTATAACTACTATTCCTCGAATCTAGTAGAGCGCACTAAATTCCAGACTATTGGAAATTGTAGATACAATGCTCACACATAATTTTCTTTTTTCTTTTAAACATTCAAGTTCAAAGTATGTATCCTTGCATGCTACTTAAACGATAGTCTTCAACCATCTCCATGAGCTAGATATTATGATAGGGCACTAATTGACTGGAATTTATTATTGATAATAATCACTTGTGCAAGTAGTTAATAATACATATATGTTAGACAATTATACACCAAGGAAATGCGCTCTTTCTCTTCTGGATTCTCATTCCTTATGTATAGTCGATTATCCAGTCTTAATGTAAATTGAATGCGTCCTTAAATTAATGCACATAAATTGAATGTGTCCTTGAATTAATGTATGTAAATTGAATGTGTCCTTGAATTAATGCATGTAAATTTAATGCATCATGAATTTAATGTTGATATGACGAGTTATGTAATTAGTTTGATGTATGATCAATGGAGTACTTGAATTTGTTGCACCACGAATAAATGGATAATTACTCTTGTGCAGTGAATATTTAATGTCGATGAATGATTAAGTTAATAGATTTATTGCGTGCATTGAATAATGTTACACATGTTTAATTAAGTGGTTAGATTA
>JASDQU010102389.1:372020-384360 GCA_032191745.1 Picea mariana
GGGCCTGCTGTTCCAGTGAGGTTCAAACCCTGAGAACCTGCCTCTTGCAAGGTTCCAGTCTGTGAAGTCTTCCATCTGGTCTCCTTAGCTTCTTGTATCTTTTCCAACTTATCCTTCTTTTTGTTGAGCTTCCTTGCCTTCTTTCCTATTATCTGAGTCTCTTTAACTGTTTCTAGAATCCTCTTTCCATTTTTATTCGTATCTTCCCCCAACGTAGTGGCTTCACACTATTGAGGTTCCCTCAAAGGTTCTGAAGTTGATATCCCTTTTCGTATCACTTCCTAAGTGGGCACACTTCTCTCTTGGATAGATAAGTCCTTCAAGCCTTATTTCATTCTTTCAACCTTGATATATAATTATTTTGCTTTCTATCCCTCCTGCGTTGTTACTTTGCTCTGTTGCTTTGACTTATCCTCTCGTTCTTCTATTAGTCGGTCTATTTCCTAGCTATGAAATCCCTTAATTATTTCGTTTTCTTTTATGTATCTTCTTCCTCTGCTTTCCTTCTAATCCAATCCTTTTCAATCCAAATCTTACCTAACAATAGTGGAAAATGGGCGTTGTTCTCAACAAACCTAATGACTTCAAATTCTTCTTCAGTTGATGTTCTATGAACAATAACAGGTACAATAGTTACTCTTCCACATAAAGTTATCATATTACCCTTAAACAAGGCTATCCTTCCTAAAGAAGGTACCATAGTAGGCTTTCCCAAAACTTCCAAGGTTTCTTCTGTCATAGTATTCACTTGTGTTTCTTCATCCAAGACTATACAGTCTATGTCGAAGTCTTTTATTCTTGCACTTATGTGCTGTTTTTCTTTCAAGATTTCTGGTAAACTGACATCTTTATGAGAATCCATCATTTCTTTCAACTGTAATAACATAGTTTGAACTTCCTCTAACCTTTTCTCTTTATTACTTTCTAACATACCCTTAGTCTCTTGACTCTTTTCATGATTTTCTTGTCTTATGTTCATCCCTTCAACTTTATCAATAATCCTTGGACAGTCCTCAACCTCATGACCAACAACCTTACAACAAAGACAAATAGGGCCTACCCCAGGGCATTCCTTAGAAAGATGTCCCGACCTTCTGTAATTATAACACAAAGTCAATCCTCTTTTTCTCTTAAATGTTCCCCAATATTTTCTGTACTGCGCACTTACCCTAGGATCATAGTGTTGGACCTACAATCTGCAAAAGTTTTTTCTAGGTCCCTACATCCACTTATTAGTCCAAAAACTCTTTCTATGCATAAGGATAACATATCTTTCTTCATTTTCATTTAATTTACTCAAATCAACTCTTTTTTTCAACTGCGCCCTAGCCTTCAGACTAGGACAAAATCCGTTAAACATACTTAAATTCATGCTTAAATTTTTTTTTTCTCTTAAAGTACAAATCTTACCTCTTTTAGAATCTTACCTATTTTCTTCAAAACAACTTACTTTCTTGGCACAAAGCTTCGCAAGTTAAGTAGATTATTGTGCGCTTCAACAACAGATCTACGCACACAGCTTCTATTTTTCTTTACTTTAGTTCACAACAATCACAGTTTCGGTTCCCGGAAACATAACCATTTGTTGGAACAGGGGCAAACCTAGTGTTTAATGCTCAACATCTCACCAACAAAACCTCGACTACTGGCCCTTTCGGAAACACCTGCAAAGCAGGTGAAGTCTCACCCGAGGTAAAAGTAGGGGGTTACAGGACGCAGGTGTCTGTAACCAGGATGGGACACAATTCTGTGATAAGAGCACTTCGCATAATATTCTATTAATGCTTAGGAAGTGAACATGCATTAGTTTATTAACCTCATTAACATTGCAGAGCATAATCAAAGACATATAATCACGGTAACAACAAGTGATTATGCACCCTAAGCACTTAGCATCTAGCACTGTGAGATAGATCTAGCATTCATTTACCCCTTTAACCTAAGTACAATACTTAAGCAACAAAACATTCATTCATTGCACATCATAATCAAATCACTAAGAAAATTGATAACAAAAATAAATTTGCACAAAGAAAACCATGAGACACCAGATATACGTGGTTCACCCCAGGGTGGGGCTACATCCACAAACCACTTCACCTCTTTATTATTCGCCAAAATCTTACATCCAGTCACTCATGTGCACTAAGCCACATAGTTTAACTTTGCATAAGACAGGAGATTTGTGCACTAAGCACTAGATACTCCTTCTTTACCTTCCAAAACTGAGTCAAAGGCACAGAGCCTAGATCTATTATCACAACACTTAGCACCTTCTACAAAATCACATTCGAGCAAAAATCCTTGACCACATACATTCCTTCATACAAAAACGCTAAGCTACTTGGACCACTACTTCTACCATACATTCCTCTTTATTTATACTTTACAAACCCTTACAATAGGGCCTAAACATGGGGAAAACCCATGGGCTGACATCCCATAAATCCATTACAAAATCCTAGGGGACCCCTTACTGGGTCCACCTAACCCTCAAAATAGGTGAGATCCGTGATCGCAACTCTGCCTGGGCGCTCCTACTTTGACCAACGTGTTGAGGTCGCAGAAGTGGGCCAAAACTTACCAAAGTTTCCCCAAAACTTGGTCGAGGGCCAACAGGCACATACCCAAAAGTGTGCGATGAAGCCTACATTATAGGCCCACAAATGTGACTCCAAAACTCTCTTCGAAACCTCCACATGATACATTACTTTATGGTGAAGGTCAAGTATATATAAGATAATACATTTCCTTTTTCCTCTAGTCTTCTTCAATACTTGCCTCCACTATCTCCATTTTGAGGCAAGCCTAACGTACTGCTGCCACAAGTGTCTTGTTGCAGAAGGGTGATCTGCCATTCCTTGTTGTCCAAGTCTGCTCCAATGATGCACTACAAGTGAGCTGATTCATGTGTTGAGGAGATGACATGGTAAAGCATTGTTGGAAAATCATGTTTAGGCACATATATCCCCCGTACGTGTTCACAAAATGCTCGATACTTTTGAAAGAACCCTATCTGAGATGTTGATTAAACTTGAGGAGGCCGAAACTATTCCAGATTGAGGAAGAGAATACACTCAAGTCAAAATTAATGCCCAATATAGCCTCACTTACTTCTTGAGAAAAGGGAATCACGAAGAGAAACAAAAACTAATTTCTTCATATCCCTTGTATGTATCCCTTACATGGCTACAAAGTGATGCATTATGGTTTGAAACAAAACATTGACTGCTTGAAATTATAAACAACTTCATGACTGTAGTCAATGTTTTGTTCATAAATTGAGTTGGAGAGGCCTAGCGTTCCAAGGATAAATCCCATAAATACTCCATAAATAATCAAGCATTCAATATGAGGTGAGGAAAATAAGTATCCATGCATACATCTATGGTAGAGAGATGAATGTTTGATCAGCCATGACAACGACCTAACAACTTGCATAACTTGCCAATGAAAACTCAGTGAAAATGTCATTCTAGTCTCAATGATCCATCAAAGTTATACTGTTGTTTCCATGGCACAATCCTGCATACTTCAACATTAGTTCATTTTTTGCATGTTGTCAATAGGTACAAAGTGACAACCTGAATCTTCAAAAAATCCTTGATTGTACCAAAGACACAATGGAAAAGAAGAGACCGAAATATACTCTCAAACTGTCTATTTTTAGTGTTCTTAGGTATGAACCAATGATGTTGTAGGTGACATTCATTCCCAACTGTCATAAAATATCAAAATCTAGAAAGAGAAATTTTAGAAAATTGAATGGAAAATGATGTGTATGTTTCTCATAAGCCCCAGAGATAGCAGAGATACAAAGGAGTTTTTGTTTATCTCAAACATAATGGTTCATACCTCATTTGTTTATAACCTTAACTATGTTCATAATGAAGCCCCAAATTCATCTCTTAGGTTGTTGTTTTGGTGCAGGTGTTGGAGGAGTATCACTTCTTGTACAATTTCCCCAACAATCCAACCATAAGCTACCATAAATAAGTTAATATTTTCACCCTTCGATACCCTCTAGTTTGCTAAGAATATGCCTTAATTTAGGGAAATCCTAGGTTTATCATCCATCCAATCTAGGGCACCACAATTTTGCTGAGAATATCATTTTGGAGGGCCAAAAAAATATGGCAGATATGTTGGTTATACTCTGTCATCATAGCAAGATAGGACTCCATGAATGGAGCATTTTATATTGCCCACGTCTTCATCATGAATTGATGCTGGTTGGAACTTCCTCTAGAACACAAATGACAAGTCCTAGTGTATCTTAACTATGTATGCCAAGTAAATTATGCATCATGCCACAGTGCTGCTATATAACTAATGCCCCATGCTTCCAGTTTAGACTATCAAATGTCATGTCAAATATTTGTTTTGGATCTTCTAGAAAGGTTGCATAGAAAATATGTGTGATGAAGGAATCAAGTCACCAAAGGTGATGCAACATGAAGATGAAGCCTGTGAAGCATAATGATCCTGTATATAAGTCTCTAGGTGCCCTCTTGGCTGGTCAATTTAGATCAGAAATGATACCTCCCACAACATTACCAATAGATCTCACATTGGAGTTTTCATGTGCTGTAATATGACAAATAGTAGGTACTTTTGTTGGTATCATGTGCCCATAAGTGCCTCATATCAACCACTATCATCCCTCCTTGAAAGGATCCATCCTTGAAGTAGGATAAGGGATTGGTGCTAGACATAAAATTTGTGCATGAATAAATAGTAAATCATATTCTTCATTAGGTACAGTACTAAGGCTTCTGTGTATCATGAAGATGGGGACTTCTGTAGCATATCATTGTAAGGCTTCTATAGTATATCATTGTTTTTAGAGACTAGAAAACTATCAAGTATTTTTTTTTAAACCTACAGAAGTCGTCGCTATAGCAACGTATGTTCGTTACAAGTATGGCATCTGCGTTGTAAGCCAAAGGTGGGTTTTCTACTCTGACACGGGACTTTGTCGCTATTTCCATGTGCCCTCGTCTCTAGAGAAACACATGTTCATCGCAAGAAGGTGTACATCTCTTCTTCTTGCCATTAACTTGCGTCTCTATAGTGACGAACGTTCGTGGAAAGAAGTTAAATATTCGCTATGGGATTCCATATTTCCGACGTATGTTCGTTGGTCTACTGACGATAGTTTGTCGTAATTATGACGATGTGAACACAAACATTTAACATAAAATATTTAGGATGATGACAAGTGGCAGTCTGATTTCATCGTTTTTTCCACGAATAATCTTAGTGCGTGGGTATAACAACGTAAAAAGTTCCACAAAAAATATTGTTTGCCTTCGTGGAAAGTGTGACGGATATGTGTGGCAATAGCAACGAAAAACCGTGGCAAATTTGGTCATATGTAGTAGTCTCATGTGATGCTGTAATTTGTCATGCCACTTACATTCCTCTTTTAGCATCTAGGTTGTATTTAATTTATTGATATCTATTGCCTTACTGAAATAATTATAATTGCATTGAAGGAATTTTATGTAATTATAATTACCTTGTCATGAACTCCTTATAACTACTATTCCTCGAATCTAGTAGAGCGCACTAAATTCCAGACTATTGGAAATTGCAGATACAATGCTCACACATAATTTTCTTTTTTCTTTTAAACATTCAAGTTCAAAGTATGTATCCTTGCATGCTACTTAAATGATAGTCTTCAACCATCTCCATGAGCTAGATATTATGATAGGGCACTAATTGACTGGAATTTATTATTGATAATAATCACTTGTGCAAGCAGTTAATGATACATATATGTTAGACAATTATACACCAAGGAAATGCGCTCTTGCTCTTCTGGATTCTCATTCCTTATGTATAGTTGATTATCCAGTCTTAATGTAAATTGAATGCGTCCTTAAATTAATGCACATAAATTGAATGTGTCCTTGAATTAATGTATGTAAATTGAATGTGTCCTTGAATTAATGCATGTAAATTTAATGCATCATGAATTTAATGTTTATATGATGAGTTATGTAATTAGTTTGATGTATGATCAATGGAGTACTTGAATTTGTTGCACCACGAATAAATGGATAATTACTCTTGTGCAGTGAATATTTAATGTCGATGAATGATTAAGTTAATAGATTTATTGCGTGCATTGAATGATGTTACACATGTTTAATTAAGTGGTTAGATTACTTGTGCACCATGAAATAAATGTGGATGAATGGTTGATTCAGTAATCAAATTTATCTTGCACCTCTAACTATGTAAATTTATGATTGCTTTAGAGTTCATTTACTCTTTGCACCTTGGAATAATGTTAATGAATAAATGATGGAGCAATTATATTTCCTTGCACCAGGTATCAAATTTTGTTGTATGATTAGTTATGTATTTTCTTAGTCTTGCATCTTGAAGTTAATGCTGATATATGTTGAGTTGTGCAATTAGAATTACTTGTGTGCCATGAAAAAAAAGTTGATGATTTCTCTTGCGCCTTGATTAATTACCATTTAATATTGATTGACTTATCTAGTTGATTGTCGACTTGATTGTGTTAGTGGGATGTAGACACGTCCTTGTTCCTTAGAACAGTTGCCAGCCCTGAGACCTTATATCGTCAAAATCAATCGGATGAATCATGGGCTTGAGCGTTTCTTATGTGTCTTGGAGGTCCTAACCTTGCAGGGTAGGTTGGGTGGGTAGTTTCTTTTTTTTATCTTTATGTGATGAGTTGATTTTACGTCGCCATTTACGATACTTGTTGATTATGTCTCGTTATCTAATGTGATGATGTGTTAATTGTGTGTCGATACTAATTATGTTGATGCGCTGGTTGTGTCGTTATTGATTACGACGATGAGTCACTTGTAATGTTATTAAATATGATGTCATTGTTCATGCACTTCTATGAATTATGTGTTGACGTTATTTTCCTAGTGCGTTTAATTTTTTTTTTTTTACTTCTTGTGCTTCGTTTTTTTCTAGTCATAATAGAAGGGCCATTACAGTTTGTCATTTATCCAGTCATTGAAAAGTAAGTGAGTAATATATTTAAATGAAGAATTTGAGAGGTTATCTATTTTAGTGCATAGGTGATCAATAGAATTTCAAACATTAAGCCTACATACCTTGACTTAATAGGATGTTGTTTTATCTAATAACAATATTATCATACATATTAATGCAATTATTATTTTTTTAGTAAATTCATAAGCTAAAAATCTATGAATTAGTTAATTTGCACAATAGTATTATTGAATAAAATATTTTTTCCACTAATAATGCAAGCATGATAGTTCATTGGTTGAAAGATAAACATAGATATAACATTTTAAAGAATAAAAAAATATGATTTCTATCCAAAAAATTTATGTATATTTAAAAAATCTTGATATCCTAATTTTATTCATGAAACTATCATACGCAAAACAATATACTTTAAAAAACTTGATTATATTGAAGAATGCATCAATTACATCAATTCAAGTTTGATTATATTGAAGAATATGTCAAATTTCTGTATTTACAATCTAATTACATCCCTAAATTTCTACTACATATGTTATATTGTATACAATCTTTTGATCCATTCATATACCATTTTATGTGTATCATATATTGATAAATATCTCTTTAAATGAGTAAATATTATATTGTGTACAATTTTATGTTTTCTTCTTCCATGAGCATAGAGATACTTTTTTTTTACTATAATGGGAAAACCTAACTTCTACTCTCATTTGCCTTCTAGGAAGACCAACTCTTAACCAAGCTCTTCTTTCATATAAATACCATTCTATGTGTATCATACACTGATCAAATAATGGATAAAAATAAAATTATATATTATTTAATATAAATAAATTATCTTTTTTTTACAAATATACATATTTTAAAATACAAACAAAATTTGATTTTCTTACATATACAAATATTATTAAATAGAAATAAATTTTAGTTTCCTTTAAAATCTTTATGATATAAAAATACTGAAATTTATTATACTAAGATATTAAGAAAGGGATTAGCTACGCTACGTTGTGCTGCTTTGCAGCTACTTCCCTTGTTCCATATAGTAGTTGTACATGTCGCACAAAACCCACCATTATTATACACATAAATTTAACGTGCTATGTAGTATTTATCGTCTTCCATAGGATCAAATCAATATTCTCTTCCATGGGGTCCACTCCACTCTAAGTGCCTTATCACTAATCCTGAGGATAATGTTCAAGTCCACAGGTTTATCCATAATAAATGTTAAGCCCTAATATTGGCTCATTACCCCTTAATTGGGGCATATTACATTAGTAATGTTATTTTATTTATGTCGGCTTTATTCCATTAGTTGTAATTATACCTCCTAGTCTCCTATATATACCAAGGAGACATTTTCATTTGAAATCATCTTGTACTTGGGAATTTATGTAGGGTAAAAGGAGGTTTCCCCCTCGAAGAGGCTTATTATCTAAAATTATCTCTTTTCCAAGGCGTTGAGTACTTATTCTGAGGTTTTTCTATGCTATATTGATATTTGGTTCTTAACATATGGTATCAGAGCTCAAGGTCTTGGGGTTTCGTTGCTACATCTGAGACACCTTGGAATTTTTGCTATAAATTTTTTTATACAACGTTTCAGAAGGAAGGAATTGGAGGATATTTATTAGACATATCAAGGTACGTTGGGTTAAAAATTCAGCTCTTGAGGCCTTATAATTTTGGAGATACAACATAGGCAAGATAGGGTTCTGAAATCATCCTGAATTGAGTCATTGCGTAATTTTTGCTATAAAAATATTTTTATAATGTTTCAGACCCTAAAATCCGGAGGATATTCACATAAATTAGTAAGGTATATGTGGTAAAATTTTTATCTTTTGGGTCATCTTACATTTGTAGATACACCCTGTGGAAGATAGGGTATCTGACTAATCCTATTGACTAGTCTCAAGAAGGTGTTCCAGGTAAAACAATCATAACTTCTTCCTAGAGTATCCAAATTGAGTGGGATTGGTTTCATTGGATAGTGGACAGTCTGTAGTATTTCTGGTACGAGTTTCAAAATTTTATATCAATTATTTTGTGTGGGGCACACTATACAAGTGAGATCTTCTGGAAAGGCCAAAAATTAGCAAGTTGTGGGGAAGTTACCGTAAATTCCACTTGGCACATCCAATTTTGATCAGACCTATGGCATTGCAGAGAAGAAATATCAGAGAACTACATAAAAAAATGTTTCATACCCAGAAGGGCTGAAACTTGGGAGACACAACAGAAGAAAGATTGTCTAGCAGAACCACCTCAAAATCAAGGTTCAAAAGTGATACTTGGCCAACATGCCACCCAAAAAGGGAAATTCTACACCAAATAAGTCTCCAGATAGTCCTACTTGGACTCTTGATGAAGGTGAAGAAATGCGTAGGGACACAAATGATTTACAAAAGAAGATAGTAACAAAAGATGAACTACAAGAGATGGAAGCTAAGTTGGAGGCAAAGATGGATGGTTTAAAAGAGGAGATCATAGAAGTATCGAAAAATTTCGTAATAGAGAAGACACCTAAAAGTGAAAATAAACCCCATGAAATTCATGATGAGGACACAAGGAAGGTGAATCAAGAATGGAGAAACTCCAACTTTGGGTTGAAGACCAACCATGTTCCTAAGATTGATATGAGTAAGTTTGATGGCAAGGACCCAATCACATGGATACTTCAGATGGAGCAATTCTTTGATCTACATAATGTTCCACATACACAAAAGGTATGAATTGATTCTTTATATTTAGAACCCAATCAATTTGTATCGTATCGATGGATTTGTTCTTGAAAATCGCTCGTCACTTGGACAATTTTCATGGAAGAAATGACATCACACTATGAGGATACAAGGAGCAATACCTTCTTTAGCCAATTGATAAACTCAAGCAAAAGGGTTCAGTTACTGAGCACATTGAGAACTTCCAAAGATTGAATATAAAGGTAACAAATATTCCAGATGAGCACTTGATTGATGTATTCATAGGAACTTTAAAGGATAACATTCAACATGAGGTTCGCCTTTGGGAACCCAAATCATTGGAGAATGCTTTCAAGGTGGCAAGAAATGTTGAAAGTATAAATATGGCTATGGCTACTAGAAGGACCAATCCTAACATCTATAGAGAGAAAAAAATGCTCCTTCTTCTAAAACACCTCAACCTACAAGGTTGAGACCTCAACAATTGGAAGAAAGAAAAGCAAAAGGTTTATGCTTTAATTGTGACAACAAGTATAGTAAGGGACATAAGTGTGGTGAGAAGAAATTATTCTACATAGATTGTGAAGAGGAAGAAGAACAAGAACAAGAACCATTTCAAGATGAAAATGTAGAAGCCATTTCATCTGAAGAGTTGATTCCCACGATATCATGTAATTCATTGGCTGGAATTAGCACTCCTCAAACCCTCAAGATCGAAGGATACATCAAAAAGAAAAAGGTAATAGTCCTAATTGATTATGGCAGTACTCATAATTTCATTCACTATAAATTAGCCAAAGCTCTCAATTGCTTTGTATATCCAACGCCAGAGTTTCAAGTAATGATTGTAGATGGAGGAACTATCAATTGCTCAGGAAAATGCAATAATATCAATCTTACTATGGGGGTATATGTAATGAATAGTCCAATGATTTCTATACCCATGGGTGGTGCAGATGTTGTACTAGGAATCCAATGGTTACAATCATTAGGAACAATGGCTTTTAATTTTCAAGAAATTTTCATGAAATTTTCATTGGAAGGAAAAGAAATTGAGTTAAGAGGTATCATAGGGAAACCTAGTAAGGTGATAAGCTCTAATGACATGACAAAATTATTGAAAAAGGGGCATCAAGGCGTTATTGCACAACTATGCTCACTAGATTTTCAAACATCTAAGCCATCTATTCCTCAAGATCTCCAAGGGATCATTGATAAGCATTCCAAAGTATTTGAAGATATTCCCAAAGGTCTTCCACCCACTCGAAATCATGATCATGAAATTCACCTAATTCCTGGGTGTGTTCCTCCTAACATCAGGCCATACACATACCCTTACGCCTAGAAGAGTGAAATTGAGCGCATGGTTGAAGAAATGTTAGAGGCTGGCGTTATTAGACCTAGCCAAAGTTCTTACTCTGCACCAGTGGTAATGGTATTCAAGAAAGATAGCTCATGGCGTATGTGTCCAGATTATGGAGAGCTCAACAAGATCACTATTAAAGATAAGTTTCCCATTCCCGTCATTGATGAATTGTTAGATGAACTACATGGAGCAATCTATTTCAAAAAATTGGATCTCCGTTCAGGGTATCATCAGATTAGAATCAAGGAAGAAGATATCCCAAAAACAACATTCCTAACTCATGAAGGCCATTATGAATTTTTGGTCATGGCTTTTGGCCTTACAAATGCACCTTCCACATTCCAAGGGTTGATGAATTCCATTTTCAAGCCCTTCCTTCGAAAATTTGTGTTAGTATTTTTTGATGATATACTAATCTATAGCAAGTATTGGGAGGATCATGTGCGACATGTTGACAAGGTGCTACAACTACTAAAGGAGCAAAAACTATATGCCAAACCATCCAAATGTTTCTTTGGAGTGAAGGAGGTAGAGTATTTGGGTCATATTGTATCTCATGAAGGTGTCAAGGTAGACCCTAACAAGATTAAAGCCATGATGGACTGGCCGATTCCAAAAACATTGAAGAATCTTAGAGGATTTTTGGGTTTGACAGGTTACTACCGCAAATTTGTTCGACACTATGGAAGAATAGCAGCACCTTTAAAGACACTAATTAAGAAGGATGCATTTTCATGGAATCCAGAGGCAACTAAAGCTTTTAAACAACTTAAAGAGGTGATGTGCAAAGCTCCTGTCTTGACCACTCCAGACTTCACACAAACCTTTATTGTGGAATGTGATGCCTCGGGAAATGGAATTGGTGCTGTCCTAATGCAAGAAGGAAGGCCCCTGGCTTTTGAAAGTCGACCACTCAAGGGAAAGGACTTACACAAACCCATTTATGAGAAGGAAATGATGGAAATACTACATGCATTGAAGAAATGACATCCTTACCTAATAGGTAGACACTTCAAGGTCAAAATAGATCATGATAGTCTTAAATACTTCTTGGAACAAAAACTATCTTCAGAAGAACAACAAAAGTGGGTAACCAAGATATTGGGTTATGATTTTGAAATCGTCTATAAAAAGGGGAAGAAAAATGTTGTGGCAGATGCACTCTCAAGAAAGGATGAAGATGTTGAGGCCTTTCTCTGTGTTATCTCGATCATCCAACCCGATTGGATAATAGAAGCAAGGGATGGATGGA
>JASDQU010102389.1:384460-395259 GCA_032191745.1 Picea mariana
GTAGGGGATTGGGTGTTTTTAAGACTACAACCATAGAAACATATGTCCCTCAAGCAAGCCAAGAAGGATAATAAATTATCACCAAAGTAATATGGCCCTTATAAGGTGTTGCAAAAGATTGGTACTATGGCATACAAATTGGAGTTTCCTGCATCTTCACGAGTACACCCAATTTTCCATGTTTCATGCTTAAAGAAGGTTATAGGCGACAAGATCCCATTTCAAACTATATTCCTAGAACTTGACGAGGAAGGAAAAATCATATTGGAGCCTGAAGCCATCACTGACACAAGAATTTGTCAACTGAGGAATAAATCCATTTCAGAGTATCTCATTAAATGGAGGAAACTACCGGCTAAAGATTCCACTTAGGAATATGAGTCTTTTATATAGAAGCATCCAGAGTTACTAAAGCATTGCATACAACACTTGTCTCAAGGGGAGGGGCATGTTAAGCCCTAATATTGGCTCATTACCCCTTAATTGGGGCATATTACATTAGTAATGTTATTTTATTTATGTCGGCTTTATTCCATTAGTTGTAATTATACCTCCTAGTCTCCTATATATACCAAGGAGACATTTTCATTTGGAATCATCTTGTACTTGAACATTAATGTGGGGTAAAAGTAGGTTGCCCCCTCGAAGAGGCTTATTATCTGAAATTATCTCTTTTTCAAGGCGTTGAGTACTTATTCTGAGGTTTTTCTATGCTATATTGATATTTGGTTCTTAATAATAAATAATGTTTCAAGTCCACATTCTTATCCATAATATATAATCAAGTTGAGCATGGTGGTCACGTTATATATTAAGCATTCTTATGGAAATTCTTAAGATTACTTAAAATGTCGAATATTAGTAATTGACAAGATGTAGGATTTCAAGTCATACATTATAACAAAGGTAAATTCAGAGGAATGTTTATTTAAATAAAGTGTGTATCACTAGAGGATGACAAAGGTAAATTATGAGGAATGCTTATTTAAAGCAAGTGTGTATCATTAGAAGATATAATGTTAAAGGATGTTAGAGGACATCATGTTATGTATATGGAGAGATTATATATCATGTTATGTATATGTATATTGAGATTAAATAATAGTAATAATTTTATATTTTTTTAGTAGAAAATTCTATTATAATATGGTTAATTAATAGTGAGGATAAGTATTGTTAGTTGTTATTTGTGAATGTAGGTTAACTCATCACTTTTATTTAAGGATAACCATGCCATTTGGAATAACCTACTAGTATTATGTAAGAGGATATACTTGTACTCTTGCTAAATACCTATGGTTTTGGGCCATTAACATTTTTCCTTATCGATGAGGAGGATGTGTTCTTAAACGATCAAAATCGGTTTTAGATCTTACTCGAGGACCAAGAAACGATTTCAATTTAAATAGAATAGCTTTACAATTTCATTTTTAAGGAAAATTGGATTTTAGTGGAAATAATATAATTACCTTATTTGACCAACCAAATGACAAATCACACACCCTTTTATATTACAACACTTTTTAATCATAACAATTTGTCAAATTTTTACTGATTCATGGGAACCATGACGTCTTTACTTGTTAATGGGAGCTGTTAGCACTCTGTAAATTTTTCCCCACTGATAGAGAAACGACAGAGGCAACTGTTTCAACCTGCTTTAGAGCTGAAGCACTAGCCTGCTCAACTCAGAGAGGGCTATCTCGTGTCACTTGATATTTATTTGGAAATTAGTGGCTAGATTTGGTTTGTTTTGGGGGTTTTTATAAAGTTGTTGGCAAGGAAGGGGAGGGACACTTAGGGCTATGGAGTAAAAATTCTGAAATTGAATGAAAACATGTCTAGCCTGTAAAACTCTCCAGGGGATAAAGGCTAAATGAGGCAATGAATCTGAGTTGTAAATTGAAATTTGCAAAGTGTAAGAGGAAAGGGGAAAAACAAATAATTGCATCAGAGAATTACTGAAATGAATTCTGAATTAGTTAAGATGAAATTCACACAGTTTAAATTGCTTAAGCTGAGAGCATCACAAGATGAAATTTGAGCTTTTAACTATCCAATTTAAACAAAAGACAGTACAAATGGAAATAAAGAATCATAGGAAATACGTACGATGAGAGAGGACAAAACTCATATCACCACCATTAGAATCTTTTCATAGAGACTTCAAAAGCTTCTGCATGTATATTCAATTCAACTCCAGAAAATTACAATAGAGTTTAGAAGCAACAAAAAGGTGCTCTTGCACTTCTGCCAACCATTAATTCATTTGGAACCTCTAACACTTATACAATTCGAGTTCCTTCAATGTGCAACCGGTTACAATAGCTGAAATGAAATGTTTCAGCTTCCAAAATTGGTTACAATGATTACAAATGACAATTTTCGGAAAAAACGTTTCATGATCCTTGCAGATTCCTCTGGTGCTCTAGCTCTTTCCTCCGCCACGTTCTCTTTGAAATGTCACTTATACTCTTTAAAATTTAATTCCATTTATCCATATTCTCATTAAATATTTGAGAATAATATATTTGAATAAAAATAATTCCCAAATATTTTTCTATCCGTAGAATTAAATTTCCATAATTTAATTCATGTTTGTGGTTTTTAAAACCATGTCTTGTTTTTCCCAATTCACCATTTCACTCTAAAAAACATTTACTATTACCATTTCACCGTGAAAAACATTTACTGTGTTATGTTTTTTCCAATTTACCGTTTCACTGTGAAAACCATTTACTGGTTTATTTCCCATGGTTTTGAAAACCATGTCTTATTTAACATCTTTGGTAAAACACTTTTGATCTTCTTCTTTTAATTCTATAAAACTTTTAGATAAGTCTTCCTTTCACGTGCATCTTCCATTTAATTATTTTCCATGGAACTAAACATAAATCTCTTTGATTTGTATAATTTAAATTTTACCTTGTAAAACAATTTCACCATGGGGAAGAATTTCTTTTCTTGGAAATTCCATAATCATTATTGAAAACATACTCCTAGAAAAGTGTCGCACATAAGCCATGGGATAAATGGCTGCATTTATTATATCGGGCTGGAGAAAAGTGGTTTGGAGTTTACCCACTTTTTCCCCTGATATCCACCACATAAAAACACATGTCCAATCACCAAAACCATGGTATTTTCCCTGACCCGCCTTCACATCATTAACCTCCACATTAATTCTATGCCTGATATGTATGTGCACCCTCCATCCATCCTTTGACTTTTCCACATTATAAATTGAGATTCGTGCCCATGATTTGACGTGATGCCATAAATTAAATATTGGATCAAATATTAATATAAATATTTTAATATTAAAATATTTATATTAATAATAATAAACTCTTTTTTCTATTTTCTAAAGACTGTGGGCATATACACATGACTTTGTGGATAGGATAAGGGTGCTTAATAAAAGGAATATTTTTTATTTTCAACGGGAATATGAAAATAAGGGTAAAAATGAATGAAGTGATGGAACTAAGGGATTTAGATAAGCATTAAGGCTAGGTATAGGTTTCGGATATTTGCCAAATTTTTTACTTATGGAGGACAAGACTATTTTGGCTGATTAGTTCAGTGAAGGATTTAGGTGATGGGAGCTTGACGGAGCTGGTGAAAAAGTTTTAAAATCTGAGTGGAAAGATAACACAAGGACAAGATGCTTTAGGAAAAATTAATTCAAATTAGCAGGTGATAACATAGGCTCCAACTGGGGATGATATCCTCCCTATGAGGTAGAAAATAACTCGTAGACCCGGTGCCTGATCCATTGGGTTTCTCCCAAAACATGTGTGTGTACCCTGGTCTGACCTGTCACTAGTTTCTGTTGAAAACCAAACTCTGCAAACTACTCTCAACTGGATACTGATCACTGAATACACTGCTAAAATATGACTGTACACACTACTGGAAACCCAAACTAAAAAATGCTTGACCAACAAGCTTATTCGCACACTCCTACCTACCCTAACTGCTGAAATGAACTGCCAGTCAAGTGAAATCAAAATGCCAATGCAACCATGCAAGCATTTTATCCATTGTTTGTTTACTTTGCATAAGCTTACTCCAAATCCTGCTTATTGATAATTCATTCAAAAGTTCATCCATAAATCCAAATCTCAAAAGATTAAAAACATTTGGATTGTTTACTACCTCCAACAAAACTGCAAATGGATCTTCTAAAATATGCACAAAACAACAATCACATTTCACCCCTTCCACTGCATTCTTGTTTTCATGTAATTTAACATGTTGATTGCCACCAAGAGGCCGAAACATCTGCTGAGACTGCTGGAAATAACAATCTTTCGAATTAGAAGACAATGTTGGCTGAAATGAAACCCCTGGTGGAAAGAAATCCATGTCTAACACTAATGTTGATTTACCATCATCTTTATTTCCAATCTGGTAGTTAAGCATAGTCTGCAAATCTGAATTGAGATAACCTTCCATGTAATCAACAACACGATCATTAAATGCATGAGAAGGTTGTTGGTCTTCCTCACTGATAACAATTTGCTCATGTAAAATAGTGCCACCGTGAATGCAATCAGACTTCCCTGCCTCCTATGTTATCTCATTATTTGCTTTCAAAAATTCAAAGGAAGAAAAACACAATGGGAGATAGCTTTCATTTGAAATTCCACTGCTTTCCTCATATTCAACATCATGCCTAGAAGATTTCTGATTTGAAACATTATAAACATTTTTCTTCAGCAATTTGAAAGAAACAAAACACAATGGCAATGTTCTTTCACCTGATTCAAAACCTTCTTCATTTTCTTCACTGCTGTCATAGGCACATTTTTCAATTTCTTTGGATTGATGAACACACTCATTTTTAGATTCATCTTCGAATAATGGCTGCAAATTTGTACTAACAAGACCTTCTACATAACAAGCAACATGGTCATCAAACACATAAGAAGATTGTTGCAAATTCTTGTCAATTTTTTCCAGTGAATCAGTGTGATTTGGCATCAACACACATTCCTTTGCTTCAATCATGATCTTAGAATTTTCTTTCAAAAATTTGAATGAAGAAAAGAAGAAAGGTAAAGAATTCCCTTTAGCTGATTCAATACTTTCTTCTTTGTAATTGTGATATGTAGGTTGATTTCTCTCATTACACTGCTGAAAAGGAACATTTTATGATATAGAACATGCAGTTGGTTGTTCTAGGAAGTCAACATCATAATCATCATCATCTATAGACAAATCAACAACACATGAAATGTCATCTAACAAGAACAAACTTGGAACATCAACCTGTTCTTCAACAAAATGATTTGCAAATTCATCTTCTTGATTGTCTACAAATGAATACATAAAACAATCAACCCCCTGCTTATCATGGGATGGATCAGAAGCTAAATCAGCACCACCTCTTTCGACAAGTGGAATACATTTTTTTGCAAAATCATTGGCATTAAAAACTTCAAGAGGGCATATGATATTATTAACTTTCTGCTTAAGATTCAAATCAACTGTTTTCTATTCATATTCATTGCCATGTTCTTTAGCATCTAACTCCTCATTTTGAATCTATTTACATGCTTGGATATTGTGTTTAATCTCCTGAGCATCATTGAACATTTGTTGTAAGGACTTAGGTCTTCTTTCCATCAGGAGGAAAGACAAATCTGGATGAAGGGTTGTTGTATAATGGAGCATGGCAGTAGCTTCAATGGGTTGAATTTCTTTGGGAAAATTGTAATAAATACTGGAAAACGTCATGTTGAATGTAGAAATAGTTTCATTTCTCTGCCTTTTTAAAAAATAAAACTCTGTAAGCTGTAGATCCAAAGATTTCTTCTTGCCCCAAAACTTTTAAAAGGCATCCTTCAATTCCTCCCATGAGCTAATTGTCTCTGGCTGCAAATGTTTAAACCAGTATTTGGTGTACCCTTTTAAGGATTGAGAGAATTCCATCATACAAACATCATCATGGTCAATCTCAAACAAATCTATAAAATGCTCAAACCCTTGGATGTGTTTTTCAGCTGAGATGGCATCAGGTTCCCCATCAAACACAGATATGTACTTATAGTACTTTGGAGGAAAATCATGAAGGATGTGAGGTAATTTTAAGGGTCTGTATCTATGTTGAGTCTTGGGGGGTGTTGGATCAAGTACAGGAGGTGAAATATCAACCTTGGTTTCATGAGGCTCATCAACTTGGTCATGGTTATCATATGGTTCAGGTGGGAGATTTTGATTGAAGTCAGTAATAAACTGAGGAGATATTTGTATAATCTTAAGAGGAGAATATGAAATTTCATGATTATCATGATCATCATTTGAATGTAGTAGGTAAAGAAAAACTTGTTTGGCATGTTCAGGGAAGGACCAGAGGCAACTTATAACAAACAATAAAATGCCTTGGAAAAAATCCAATTTTAAGTACTTGTTTTCTTCCATAATGTCTTTTCATACCTTCTGTCAAGGGGTCTCATCTTCCAGTGGAGTCTCTGAATTACATTTGAAGCTTGAGTGGAGTCACCCATAATGTTTTGGAAGATGGATTCTGCATTGAGAGTGGAGTCGCCATTAAAAATTTAAATTTATGGATTCTGCATTAAGTGTGGAGTCACCATTAAAAATTTAAATTTATGGATTCTTCTACCAGTGGAATCACCTTCAAACTGATTTTTGATGTGTGGAGTCATCAGAGTAGGAATATAGCCAATATATGCCTAAGTGTTTGCTTCTCTCAAACCTTAGAACTCAACCATGTCGTTCTTTCTCAGGGAAGATTTTTCAATTTCATCCCCAACAGTGATGCCAAAATGTTAGCACTCTGTAAATTTTGTCTGGCTGATAGACAAACGACAGAGGTAACTGTTTCAACCTACTTTAGAGCTGAAGCACTAGCCTCCTCAACTCAGAGAGGGCTCTCTCGTGTCACTTGATATTTCTTTGGAAATTGGTGGCTAGATTTAGTTTGTTTTGAGGGTTTTTATAAAGTTGTTGGCAAGGAAGGAGAAGGACACTTAGGGATATGGAGTCAAAATTTTGAAATTGAATGAAAACATGACTGCCCTGTAGAACTCTCCAGAGGATAAAGGCTAAACGAGGCAATGAATTTGAGTTGTAAATTGAAATTTGCAGAGTGTAAGAGGAAAGAGGAAAAACAAGTAACTGCATCAGAGCATTACTGAAATGAATTCTAAATTAGTTAAGAGGAAATTCACATAGTTTAAATTGCTTAATCCGAGAGCATCACAAGATGAATTCTGAGCTTTTAACTATCCAATTTAAACAAAAGACAGACTACAGTGCAAATGGAAATATAGAATCACAGGAAATACATACGATGAGAGAGGACAAAAATCATATCACCACCATCATAATCTTTTCATAGAGACTTCAAAATCTTCTGCATGTATATTCAATTTAGCTCCAAAAAATTACAATAGAGTTTAAAAGAAACAAAAAGGCGCCCTTGCACTTCTGCCAACCATTAATTCATTTGAAACCTCTAACACTTATACAATTCGAGTTCCTTCAGTGTGCAACTGGTTACAATAACTGAAATGAAACGTTTCAACTTCCAAAACTAGTTACAATGATTACAAATGACAGTTTTCAGAAAACACATTTCATGATCCCTACAGATTCCTTTGACGCTCCAGCTCTTTCCCCCCGCCACGTTCTCTTTGAAATGTCACTTATACTCTTTCAAATTTAATTCCATTTATCCATATTCTCATTAAATATTTGAGAATAATATATTTGAATAAAAATAATTCCCAAATATTTTTCTATCTTGTAGAATTAAATGTCCATAATTTAATTCATGCCGTGGTTTTTAAAACCATGTCTTGTTTTGCCAATTCACTATTTCACTGTAAAAAACATTTATTGTTACCATTTCATTGTGAAAAACATTTACTGTGTTATGTTTTTTCCAATTTACTGTTTCATTGTGAAAACCATTTACTGGTTTATTTCCCATGGTTTTGAAAACCATGTCTTGTTTACCATCTTTGGTAAAATACTTTTGATCTTCTTCTTTTACTTCTGTAAAACCTTTGGCTAAGTCTTCCTTTCACGTGCATCTTCCATTTAATTATTTTCACTGTGGGGAAGAATTTCTTTTATTGGAAATTCCATAATCATTATTGAAAACATACTCTTGGAAAAGTGCCACACATAAGCCATAGGATAAATGGATGCATTTATTATATCGGGTTAGAGAAAAGTGGTTTGGAGTTTACCCACTTTTTCCCCAATATTCACCACGTAAAAACACGTGTCCAATCACCAAAACCATGGTATCACATTATAAATTGAGATTCGTGCCCATGATTTGACGTGATGCCATAAATTAAATATTGGATCAAATATTAATATAAATATTTTAATATTAAAATATTTATATTAATAATAATAAACTCTTTTTTCTATTTTCTAAAGACTTTGGGCATATGAGGCTTAACACATGACTTTGTGGATAGGATAAGGGTGCTTAATAAAAGGAATATTTTTTATTTTCAATGGGAATATGAAAATAAGGGTAAAAATGAATGAAGTGATGGAACTAAGGGATTTAGATAAGCATTAAGGTTAGGTATAGGTTTGAGATATTTGCCAAATTTTTGACTTATGGAGGATATGACTATTTTTGATGATCAGTTGAGTAAAGGATTTAGGTGATGGGAGATTGACAGAGCTGGTGAAAAAGTTTTAAAATCTGAGTGGAAAGAAAACACAAAGACACAATGCTTTAGGAAAAATTAATGCAAATTAGCAGGTGATAACAGGAGTAATAATAGAGTAAACATCACCATCACTATCTCATTCATTAGTTTTCTTTTCATAGGGTGCAATAGTTTAAATTTTTATTGAGATGTTGAATAATGGTTCTATATAGATAACATCTCATCATTTTCTAAGTCAACCTATTATTGCATATCCTAAAAAAAGATTTCCATCCATGATCAATTCTTTAAAAATGGTGATAACACTTAAAGCAATAGACAAATATATTATTAGTGTCATGTAGGTGCACTATTATGTGGTGAAGATTACAATTCTCTATAAATTTCTAATTTGTCATCTAATGATGAAACTTTACTTTCTTCATCAAATATTGATGAATCAAATGATATTTTTTTTTTAACATTTATCAATTCTTAAATCTAAATGAGATTCTTTCTCACCATAATAATTCACTAAGTAAAATATTACAACATTTAATTCAAAGTTAAATTTCTATTACACGATTCATGGAATAGTGAAATCATTGAAGGTTGACTTTCTATTACATGAATGTTGTTTTATTACCTAATGAATATGGACAATCAAGTTTTTAGTCATTTAAGAAAGCAATAACAAAGTAAACATCAACATTTCTATCTCATTCACTAGTTTGTTTTGTCATAAGCTATAATTTAACTTTTTATTTAGACATTAATAATAAATTTATATCAATAACACATTTTCATTTTTCATTTCAAATTATTATTACATATCTCAATTTTTTTTTAATAAAATGCATATTTTTTTAACAAAAAATAATATTTTGAAATATGTATTTAAAAAAAAAACTAATATTTTATGTTAATATAATAACATCCATGTTAACACCTAAAATAATAAACAAATATATTACAAATTCTTATCATATAAGATATTATACATTTCATATTATACATTTAACTAAATATTTTTAACAAATGTAGTTCAATTAATTAATATTTCAATTTCAAACATATTTTTACAATGGTAAAAAGATATTTTAAATTGTAATATATATATTTTTAATTATAATAATAAATAAATAAATTCATTTTATTATAAATATAATTGAAAATTAATTTATATTTTATTATGAATTATTGAAAAGAAATTAATAAACAATTTATAAAATAATTAACTACAAATTTTATTTATATTTTATTATTTAAAAAAAAACAAACAAACACTTTGTATTTCATAAAAAGATTGATAATATACACATGATTATTACATATTTATTTACTCATTATTATAGTTATGCATTTATCATGGTTATGCATTGCTTATAGAAATTTATTACTTTATCATTACTTTATCTTTTTTTTTCAGAAGAAAAAATTACTCAATTATATTATAAAATATAATTTGTAGTTATAACTACAGAGAAGAAATAAAACTGATAAAAAAATCTTTATCCTTATCATTAATTTATTCCTTAATCTTCCATATCATTCTCAATTTACATGTTTCCATACTCTACATGTACCTTTCCTTCACACTTAGCTACCTTCTAAAACTTTCCATAGATAATTTACATTGTCTTCATCATTCAACTCTAGAAAACTTTTTACCTTAAACTTTTAGAGAAATTTTGGTTAAATCTTAGTTAACACACGTCCACTAATATGGATCTTTGTCTATTTGAAAATTCCTAAGCATTTGGTGTAATATGGTTTAGAACAATGGTGTTATCAATATTTCAATTTTTCGTATTTTTTTTGTTTTAATATTATTTTAGTTTTTTTTTTTTTAATAAGTATCTTTTTAATATTATTATTATTTTTTTTAATGATTTTTTTTTAATATTTTTTTTATTTTTAATATAAGATTTGGACTTTTTAGTTTTGATTAGAGAAATTTTAGTTACAATGTCAATTATCAAGAGTAAGTTGTCTTTAATGATATTCAACATGTAAGTTGTCTTTAATGATATTCAACATGTTAATATCGTATAATGTTAAAGTCAATCATCTATTTCATTTCTATGAAATATTTTTATTTTTCACGTTAAGTATTATGCAATACTTATTGGTGGCACAACCATATAG
>JASDQU010102390.1:21747-33722 GCA_032191745.1 Picea mariana
AGAACATTATACAAGTTAAGCATAAATACCTGTTACCATCAGGCGGTGTCAAAGCTGGAGTTCTCCATCCATGACCAATCTGAGGCTGTAGAAGCATCAATAGAGTAGACACCACCAATGTCCATATCATTGCAGCCATGGAGTTAATTGAAATGCGTATAACACCTTCAGAGCAAATTCACTTGGCTGAAACAATGAATGAATCCTCTATTTATGCTGTCCTGGACAATGGAATTGCAGGGCAGCCGCCTTCATATAGAAATGAGAGATTGCTTATGGAAGCAGCCACCATACAGTCTTGTTGCTTTGAAGATGATAAAATGTCTCAAACTAGAGCAAGCATATCAATGCACAACGTGCTTTACACTAATGCAAGTGATGTGACGATAGTGTCAATAATAATCCTAAAATTTGTTCAAAATTATGTGATCCCGAGGCATCGCCAGTGCAGGTGCATTGGTATTCGCCATATTCCTCACGCGGACTGTTCCTTACTTTAATCAAAACCTCCATGGTTTCAGGGGAAGCTTCGTGGGTGGCTGTTCCACGCAAATAATCGTGGCCACCATCAAATCCAGTGCGGACAAATATATTATGGAGACGTGCATGAGTGTAAGCAAAATATGGAGGAGTGCATTTGAAGTCGTCGGCGCATCCTCACTTAGTTGCTTTCGGCGATCTCGCCGAGCATCGTGGTAGCAAGCTATACAGATCGACAAAGAACCTTCCTGATCTGTTGGATTTCAAAAGGAAGAACCTCTGAAAGTCGTTGACATTGAAACCCTTCAAGTCATCATGTTTCAAAAATATATTTCCTCTATTTGGAACATGGCACCATCTCCAAGGAGAAATATCAAATTGTTTAGTTCAACCATAATTGAGAAATTCTAGAATTAGGTCATACTTGAAGGAGGAAAATTAGAACATGGCACCATTTCCAAGGACAAATATCAAATTGTTCTAGTTCAACTATAATTGAGAAATTCTAGAATTGGGTCATAAATGAAGGAGGACAAAGCTTAGTGTAAACAACCAATGATTTGGCGTTGTTGTTTTCTTCTCTGTTAAATCAGAGGTTTGAAACAACTTTTTTCTAGCATAATCGTAAATTTCAACATAAACCAAGTCATTAAATTCTAACCAGGCTCTTTAGTTAGTTATCTTGACTACATACATTAAATTCTTGACTAACCAGGCTCTAAGTCCTTAAATTCTTAAAAATATAACATATATGAATACATAACTGTAAATATTAACTTGAATTTGAAATATATTATTCAAAACATACATTTTTTAAACAGATGTGTTGGAATTCATACAAAACGATCAATTTAACATACATTTCTTAACCAGATGTGTTGGAATTCATATAAAACGATCAATTTACTATGGAAAAAACTAAATTCATTGCATTTCCATTAATCCAACATGAATGGTATCTTTTTAATTAATTTATTACATTTTGAGTTAACCGAGCATGAAGCACATCCTTCGATATGGATTCAAGGATGCTCAAAATCTTTGAAGCAACTGCACTTAGATTATCAAAATAAATTTAGGAAAAACATGTCGAAGAGTGGTATACTTTAGATAAATGTGCACCACCATCCTCCTTAACCACTTTCATGTAAAGATGTTCACGTGTTAAACTATAATGCTCCAAACAATCAAAAGATAATAATGACAAGAATAGATTTTATCATCAATTTCATAACTTTACACGAATAAAAGTAAAGATCATTTTATTTTTTATTGCATAATCAATATGAGGAATGAGTTATAAGAGTTTTATCTGAAAGTTGAGATCCCAACAGAGTGTGGGGGACAACTCTCCTCCCAATTAATTTATCAGTCAACACAATTGAGATCTCACCAAGATTTTTCAAGCAAAACATATGTTACTACCTTCTCCATATCTATTAAATAGTTTTTCTTCATATCCATCCATGCAAAAATATATGTGCATAAGCTCCACTTGTCATCAAGCCATTAGCTCTTAATTATGTTCTTTGTTTACCTTTCTCCTAAATTCCTTTTGAGTATTTTTCTCATTTTTATCTTTTCTTCTTTTATAGTAAATTAGTTATTTATTATGATTACTATTATCATTATCACGTTATTATTATTTATTACATCAATTATTATTCTAAAACCAATTTTTTATTTTCTATTTATTACTCATTATTACTTTAATTCAAATACAGGTAATTACATATTTCCCTCAAGTTCAAGGAACTTCATCCCAAAGCTAACTTTAATTATGTTATAGGCTTTTACTTTCTTACTGTATCCTTTGCATCACCCTCTGTTGTAACTATTATAAAATCCACCACAAGTGACCACAACAAACATCAAAAGTTCACATCATAACTCTGGGGAAGTGTGAGCGTAACTTTAGTCATCTTCTTGAATTTCAATATCAAGCTTAAGCCTATCAACCTAACCGGGGCCCTAAGGCTTGATGCCTCATTTGCCCAAGAAGGTATCTAGTCTAGTACACTAACTCGTGTACCCTAGGAATTTTGAAAGGATGACCTAAACTTCCTCCCTTACTCCTACTAGGTACTAAAACCTATGCATCAAAGTCCAACCACACAACACTATCATCAAGTATTACTCTAGCCCTTCTTTAGACTTCGACATCACAACTCCAACATCAAGTACTCTAGCCTTCTCAATATGGACCCATTTCCCATTGATAATTATACAAGGAAAAAACTTGTTAGCACATAGAATTGTAGGGGGTCAAAAACAATTTGGTTTTGTTTGTTTTGGAGTCATAGGGTTTTATAAGTCTTAGGTTTTGAGTCTTCTTGTTGTGGTCATAACTTAGATTTTGATTTGAATAAGCAAAGTTTTGTTCAACAGATTCTTTATGTCATGGGATTTTAGTCATCATGACAAGGTAAATAAGTCCCTATGAGTCACACTTTTGATCCTAAAATCATTACCATGACATGTCATACCTCCAAGTTGTACACAAGTTTCCCTTTGTCACCATCCAACTGTTTATATGTCAAGTCAAATTCAGATGTATTTGCTGCCAACTCACCAGGAGAGTTCGCAATGTACTCATGAGTACCTCATGCATTCATTTGTCATCATTGCAGTTAAGAAACATGTCAAAAGAGATTTTGTGGTTTTCAACACCCTCATTTAATTATGTTTTCAAGGATTATGTCCCAGAATTTCCAACAGTCTTCTTGAAGTGCGCCATTGATTTTAAATTTGGCGCTGCAAACTTGGTGCTGCAAAATTAGCGCTGTGAACTGGTGCTGCGAACCAGGCACTGTGAACAAGGTGCTGCGAACCCTTTGTTCTAGAACTGTTCAAACCCTCTTTTTCTGCATCATTGTGAAGTGCATTCTTAAAGCAATTGAATGATACCCTTATCAGGCTTGAGGTGTATGGTTGATCAGTTGTAGAACCAAGATTGAATTGCATACTTCATTAAGTGCTACAAACTGACATCTATACTGCTGAAAACCTGTTATTAGCAAGAAGAATTGGCCACGAGTTTAAACCATAATTAACAATTTTGGTTTTCCTCCAGTTATATATCAAGATTATGAAGTTTTTGCAGCATATTTGGACTCATGGTACAAGTTTTGAGGTGTTGAAGCTTTGCAAAAGTGAAATAGGCTGCTACAGGAAAGTTCGTAGTGCCTGAACTCACTGGCGCTACGAATTGGTATTTATGACAGTTTGTAAGCAATTAACACACAACAAAGTATTGTTTTGATCGTAAGTTTTGAATTCTAATCTGGGTTCCTCTGAAATTTGGTGTGGATGGAAAACATAATGTTTTTGACTCGCTGAAAAAATATCTGCCTGATCCATTTCACATTTTTGGAGAAAAGATAAAGACATCACCTACAAGAAAGTTCACAATGCATGCTGTCAAAGGCGTTGCGAACTCTAACAGTCTGAAAAATTCGAGCTATGGGAGGGCTGCCAACTGTCAGGGAAGGTTCAAATGGTTTCCTAGGAGTTAGTTGGACATGTGTTCCATCTCTAGATCAAGGAACATGACCTGTTTCAAAAGGAATTTATCTCAATAGACAAGATCCCAAAAAATAGGAATTTGTTAGGTTTTTGTTGGAATCTTTTGTAACATACTCCCAAATTGAGGAGGATCCTATGTAGCTCCTTGGTTTTGAACTCCTTAGGGTAGAGAGAGATCATTAAATATATATGAAAGTGGATTTTGATAAGGAAAAGGTTGGATTCATGAACCAAGAGAGGAGAGAGTTGGAGGAGTAGTTTAGTTGCTCATTTGTAAGCCTGGGGGCTTGTTTGTAATGACATTTTCTTCCATTAAAGATTCATGATAGCTGTTATCAGATTGCCTTCTTTTTCCCCCATTTATTTGTTATCTTCTTGCTGGAATATATTGCAGGTTTTGAGGACATTAGCTTCCATTGATTGATGGATTCATGAACAACAGAGGTTCCGCTGTAGCTTGCCCATTAAATCATTGTTGATTATTTAAACAATCTTTAATCTATTTGTAGAAAGGATCTCTATAAAATGGATGTTCTTCCTTTTGTCATATTCACTATGCTTCTAATCATCATTATATATCCCCTATGTCTGGTATACAATTTGATTTCCTTTGATCTGTAGGGTGTTATGACTCCATGCCCAATGGAATGCCTCTGTAGACAATTTGTTTCCCTCTTCCTTTCTTTCCCAGTCTTGCTGGTCCACCTACTCAAATCAATTCAATCCATTTATATTCTGGTGGGTACTAGGCTTATACCTACAATAGTCTAGGTGTGACTTCTAGTGCTAACATTTTTGGCACCGTTGTCGGGGACGACAATGAAGACACCTTCCCTGGGTGAACTATGATGATTAGATCTAGCTTTGGATGGTGAACTGAAGCTAAAAAATTTTAGACTACTTATCTTTCACCATGACGAATCCACTATTCTGAGATCTATTGGCGACTCCAGTGTTTTGAAATGGACAAGATCCTAGCTCAGAGATGCTTTCTGTGATTTTTCAAAGATAGTCGGTTTTCCAAATCTAGTGCATAGTAGAGATGAATGGGAAGGTTGCCTTCTGGGAAGCACCAACTGAACACTTGCTATATTTCCATGATTTTATTCATCGACTTCAGATCGTGCATGAGGATGTTTAGATCAAGATTTTTAGGTACTAATTAGAGGGAATATCTCGTGACTGTTTCCGATGTCTTCCAGTTGCCAATATCAACTCTTTGACAGGCTTTCATGTTGCTTTTAATTTGTTTTGCAAGGAGTATTTTTCTGCTCAACATCCTTATGAAAGTTGCTGTGATGAGTTTTCTTTACTTTGTAAAGACTTTGCTTGTCATGAAAAGCATACCTGTGATGAATAGTTTTCCATAGAAGAAAGTACTTTTCATGATGATCAAGAGGTTTTGAATGATCTTCATAATGATAGAAATACCGTAGCTACATTTGACATTGTATCAAATGCATCTATTGTTTTAAATTTTCATGAAAGAGAAGATGTTTCTTTTGAGTATTCAGATGCCAAAGAACCCATGTACACATCAACATATGATGTTTTTCATGAAGAAATTAATGTACAAGAAACACTTCATCACCATCTTCCAGAAGTTCCTAGTGTTCTTCATTATGATATGCCTTCACAAGAAAATGGACTAGAAGCATATAGACATGTCTCTGATACACTACTTGTTGACAAATCTCAAAATTTTCAGCTTGATTATTACGAATGTAAAAATGAGCTAGTCCCAACTATAGATATTGAGATCCCATTTTATATTCACCCATATTCACTGGAAATTGGTGAAAAGAGTGGAAATATATTGAAACCATTTTCAAGCCAACCCATGCTTGAATTAGCCAAGGAGGAATTTATTGATGAGCCACAACAAGTTTTGTATGAATTTTAAGATCCTGTTGCTATTTATATGGAGATGTTTTGCAGTAATAGATTTTCAGCTGTTGTCATCATAAGAACAAAGTTCTTGGATTGTAAGTATGATTTTTCAAGGAAGTATGTGTGGTTGCCATTATGTCTCTATTGTTACTTAGTGCTCAGTTGCAAAGATGAGGATGAACATCATTCAGTCACAAAGTTATTTGTATGGTTACTGAGGAAATTTGTATATATTTGAAGGTTCATTTTTTTAGTAGTTAGAAGTAGGAATGTATATAAATAAGCTTTCCATGCAAGCATTTGGTTTTTAGTTTGAATGCAACCTTCATTTTGCATTTGGATTGCAGTGTGAGCTTTGTTTTTAGCAACGTGTTTTCAAAATTTGAATAAATTGCAGAAGTTTGGAAGGAGGTGAAGGACTGTGTAGCCCAATGGATAAGGCACTAGAACTACATGTTCTTGGAGCCTCACAGGGAGGTATTCATCCCCCGTGGAGCCAGGTGTTAGCACATAGAATTGTAGGGGGTCAAAAACACTTTTTTTTTTTTTGGAGTCATAGAGTTTTATAAGTCTTAGGTTTTGAGTCTTCTTGTTGTGGTCATAACTTAGATTTTGATTTGAATAAGAAAAGTTTTGTTCAACCTTGGTTTAGAGTCTTTATGTCATGGAATTAGTCATCATGACAAGGTAAAAAAGTTCCTATGAGTCACACTTTGATCCTAAAATCATTATCATAACATGTCATACCTCCAAGTTGTACACAAGTTTCCCTTTGTCACCATCCAACTGTTTATATGTCAAGTCAAAGTCATATGTATTTGCTTCCAACTCACCAAGAGAGTTCGCAACGTATTCATGAGTACCTCATGCATTCATTTGTCATCATTGCAGTTAAGAAACATGTCAAAGGGGATTTCATGGTTTTCAACACCCTCATTTAATCAATTTTTCCAGGATTATGTCCCAGAATTTCCAACAATCTCCTTGAAGTGCGCCATTGATTTTGAATCTGGAGCTACAAAATTGGCACTGCGAACTAGACATTGCAAATAAGGCACTGTGAACCCTTTGTTCTAGAACTGTTCAAACACTCTTTTTCTGCATCATTTTGAAGTGTACTCTTAAAGCAATTGAATGATACCCTTATCAGGCCTGAGCTGTATGGTTGATCAGTTGTAGAACCAAGATTTAATTGCATACTTTATTAAGTTCTACAAAATTATATCTATGCTGCTGAAAACCTGTTATTAGCAAGAAGAATTGGCCATGAGTTTAAACCATAATTAACAGTTTTGGTTTTCCTCCAGTTATATATCAAGATTATGAATTTTTTGCAGCATATTTGGAGTCATGGTACAATATTTGAGGTGTTGAAGCTTTGAAAAAGTGAAACAAGTTGCTACCGGAAAGTTTGCAATGCCTGAACTCACTGGCATTGCGAATTGGTATTTATGACAGTTTGTAAGAAATTAGCACACAACAAAGTATTATTTTGATCGTAAGTTTTGAATTCCAATATGGGTTCCTTTGAAATTTGGTGTGGAGGGAAAAAATGATGTTTTTGACTTGCTGACAAAATATCTGCCCGACCCATTTCATATTTTTGGAGAAAAGATAAAGACATCACCTACAGGAAAGTTCACAGTGCATGTGGTCAAAGGCGCTGCAAACTCTAATAGTTTGACAAATTCGAGCTATGGGAGGGCTGCCAGCTTTCAGGGAAGGTTCAAATGGTTTCCTAGGAGTTAGTTGGACATGAGGGACATGCATTCCATCTCTAGATCAAGCAACATGACCCGTTTCAAAAGGAATTTCTCTCAATAGACAAGATCCCAAAAAATAGGAATTTGTTAGGTTTTTGTTGGAATCTTTTGTATTATACTCCCAAATTGAGGAGGATCCTATGTAGCTCCTTGGTTTAGACCTATTTAGGGTAGAGATATATCATTCACTATATATGAAAGTGGATTTTGATAAGGAAAAGGTTGGATTCATGAGCCAAGAGAGGAGAGAGTTGGAGGAGCAGTTTAGTTGCTCATTTGTAAGCATGAGGGCCTGTTTTGATCCAGATTTTATAAGCAGAACGAAATGAATACATACTATTATCAAAATATGCTTAACAAAAAATAACATATATACAATAAAACATGTTTCTATTCAATAAGGAAATAAGTTGAAAGTGTAAAATGCAGCGGAAAACAAGTTTGCAAAAATGGTGGTGGCTTATCTCTAAGAAGAGATGTGACGAATGCGCTCATTCGCAAGAAGATCATTACAATGAAGCTCTGAAGGCATTTTTACAATAAACAAGAATTTCAAAAACCCTAGACATCCAAAAACCTAACCCTAGGGGATGAAGTGCCAAAATTCATGTGGGTCCCGTTTGGGTAACTTAATACATCAACTTCCCAGGGTCGTAAATTTTGCATACGATCTCCGTTTTAGGCGCATGATAGCATGTTGGAAAGGTATATCCAAGGAATACACATGTTTCCATCAGGATCAAACTTTATCTTTAGTTTGACTATGACGAGCCCTAAAAACATTTTTTAGGGCCTCAAAATGGCCCCAGAAGTCAGGGACCCGAAAACAAGAAAAAAATTGCTAAACTGGAAAACTACCAAAATGAGCCAATTAGAATAGGTGGGAGGCCACTGGAATCCATATGGATCAATCCTCCCCCATTAGGAAGCAATGGTCTGCATTGCATTGAGTGACCCTATAAGATGAGGAAATTTATGCTGAATTTGGCCCCGAGTGAGCCACTTTCCTTGGCGCAGGAGTTGCCCTGCTTTGAAAACTCTATAAAGATGGATCCTTTGTTGGCGAGTTCCGTTGACCTGTTTTTCCACAATATTATCAGTGGATTCCTGTGGTATGTAGTCAAGGTTGAGATCTGTTGGTGTCAACTATTATGCTATCTATGAGGTGTCCAATAATGGTGGGAAATGAGGTCGAAGGAGATCCACATTGAACATTGGGTGTAGGCCAAGGAAAGGAGGAATGTTGAGATCAAAAGAATTATCACCCACAACCTTGGTGATGGTGTACGACCCATAACAAAGTGGGAAAAACTTCTGATGGGGTCCTGTAAGGTGTTCTTTCTTCAAGTGCAACCAAAATTTGTCGCCCACCTAAAACTTATGTGGCACCTAGTGTTGATCATGGCACTACTTGTACTTGTCATTGGACTTCTGTAGGATATTCTGAACCTATTGGCGGATGTGCTGGATCCGCTTAATGAACCGGGTGGCTTTGTCAGCTTCAGTTGGAGTAGGAGATGAGTTGGCTGAGGTGACTGCAAGGGGTAGTGCAACATCTATGGGACCCAATGGTTGGAATCCCAACCCCACCTGAAAGGGGCTATGGATGGTTGAGCTATGCAGGGCTCAATTGTAGCTATGATGAACATAGGGAAGACTCTCATCCCATGTGCGAGGGTTCTTGGAATTATACATGCACATGATATGCACGATCATTTGATTTACGACCTCTGTTTGGTCATCTATCTGGGGGTGGAAGGCCGTGGATTTGGTGAGCTTGGTGTCCAACAGTGACCAGAGGCTCGACCAGAATGTGCTGAGAAATCGACTGTCCCGATATGAGACAATGGTTTGTGGTATTCCAAAATGTACCCAAACTCGTTCAAAGAAGAGCTTGGCAGTGGCCTCTGCTATGATGTTCTTCTTGCAGGCGACCATAATCGTTATCTTAGAAAAGCGATATACAACCAAAAAACACAGTCATTTCCCCACTTGGTGGATGGGAGGCCCGACATGTAGTCCATTGATATGGATTCCCATGGCCTGTCAGGAGTAGGCATAGGGGTGTAGATGCCCTATTTCTTAGTGGTCGGTTTGGAAATAACACAAGCAGTGCAAGACCTGATATACTTGTTGACCTCCTGTCGAAGTTTCAGCCAGTAGAAATGTTTCTGCAACATTGCCACTGTATTTTTGACGTTGAAGTGTCCTGCCAGCTGACTATAGTGGGCTTCTCAGATCAACTTCGCTCGCTCACTTGATGGAATGAAGATATGGAACGGGCGACACAACAACTCATCCTGAAGATGGAAATTAGCGACAACTGCGTTTGCGCCCAACATTTGGTAGGTGGTGGCGAAGTCCGGGTTTGTCTCATAGAGTTGGGGCCATCCAGAGGTCTCATGGTCGCAAGAGTCTAGCACCGTGGTGAGTGTCGTGACTGGAGGTCTACTGAGGCAATCAATGACACGGTTGGTGCTTCTTGTTTTATAATTGATGTTGAGGTGGAATTTCTGCAAGTACGTGGACCACTTATGATGGCAGTCATTCTGCAATTTTCCTTGTGTCTGGATGAACTACAATGGCTTATGATTAGTGTGGATGACTATCTCCTTCCCAAGAATGTAATGTCTCCACTGGAGACAATATTTCATATTGGAGTACATTTATTTGTCGTAAGTAGGGTACTTACAAAAAACATTTGATAGTGTCTCACTATGATAGGCCACGAGGTGGCCGTGCTGAGTGAGAACGATGCCCACAACATAGTCTGAAGCATCTGTCTCTATCTCAAAGGGTTGTTGTAGGTCCGATAATGAAATTACTGGGGATGATCACAAAAGATGCTTCAAATCATCGAACGCTTGTTGTTGGGACCGACCCCACACAAATTTCTCCTTACCACCACCCCTGGTTACTTGGTTGAGAGCCCATGCAATATGGGAGAATCCCAACAGGAACCTGCGGTAGAAATTGGCAGGGCCCAAGAAGCTACTGGTAGCACTTTTACCCCTAATTCAAAAAGTGGTGCTACTGGTAGCACCCTTTTTTTTACGATGGTTAAAATTCAGACTCATCGCTTTGACAATTGATGCCGTTTGATGTCATTGTGGACAAAGACTTTAAAATTTACCCTTAAAACAAAAAATGATGTTACCAGTAGCACTGGATTTTTTTTTGGAGTTAAAATTATAACTTAATTGAAACCATGCCCTAGACAATTGGTACCATCGTCGATAAACAACTCAAAATCGGCTCCTAAATCATTGCTTAGATTTTTATTTTTTAAATTAAAATTAAAAAAATAATAAATTAAGAAAAAAAAACATCACAAGTTAGTTTTTAAATTAAAAAAAAACTCCCGTTTTAAAAACAAAAAACTCTAATTTGATTTTTTTTAATTAAAAACTAAGAAAACCTAAGAAAAAATAAAAAATAAAAAATAAAACTTAAAAATAAAAATTAAAAAGCAAATTTATATAAAAAAGAGATTAAAGAAAAACTTTAAAAACTAAAAGAAAAAAAAATAAAAAAAAGGTAAAAAAATAAATTTATGGAAAAAAAAAAATTCAAAAAGTTAAAAAAAAAAAACTAATCTAAAAAATTTAATACAAAATAAAAAATTACTCAAAATATTTAAAATTTTAAAAAAATATATAAAAAATTAGATCAACAAACTTAAAAAAAATTGAAATATAAAATTTACAATACAATTTAAAAAAAAAAATAAAAAAATATGTATTAAAAAGTATTGAGGGTGGCGAGGGCGATGACAGGCATCGCTCGCGCCACCCTCCTGTCGACAGAAAATTTGAGTGACGGTTCCCGATTAGAGGGGCGTAAGCGCGATGTCGGGGATCACCCCAACCCTCCATTCGACACAAGACCATGACCTAGCCCACAGGGGGCTGGGGCGATGCCCGACATCGCATCTATGCCCCTCTGGCCAATAGTGTACATGTTTCAAATTTTGTTTGTGTTGATTTTTGTTTTTAATTTAAATTAGTTTATTTTTTATTTTTTAATTTAATTTAAAAATAATTTAAATTAATAAATTTTTTGTTATTAAATTAAATTTGTTTATGGTATTTAAATTTGATTTGTATTTTTGTTTTGTTTTGTTTTTATATTAGTTTAGTTTTTAAGTTTTAATTGGTTGTAAAATCTTTAGTTTAATTTTGTTTTTTTATTTTTTTAAATATTTTTATTTAACATTTTTATTTAAATTCTTTTTAATAATTGTAATTTAGTTTTTTGTTTTGTTTTTAATTTAATTTTTATTTTATTTTAAATTTGATTTTGGATTGTTTTTTAGTT
>JASDQU010102390.1:37177-47704 GCA_032191745.1 Picea mariana
TGAGGATCAGTTGGATGGCATTTCCAACTATTTGCAGTGGAAGGTCTGGATGTCAGTTGTTCTCAAGGAGAACAAGATTTGGAACTATGTCAATTTTGTTGTTGTGGTTCCCACAGCAGATCGTGTTGCTTTGGATTTGCATGAGATCAAGGAAGCCAAAGATCAGAGGATTATTCTGGATGGGGTGAAGGATCACCTTATCCCACACCTAGCTAAGAAGAAGACAGACAAAGAGATGTGGGATGCACTTAAGAACTTATTTGAGGCGAAGAATGAAAACTGGAAGATGGCCTTGAAGACTAAGCTGCATGATACCAAGATGGGTAAGGAGGAGAGTGTTTCTTCTTATCTTACCCAGGTAGCTCAAGTGAAAGATGATTTGGTTGCATTTGGAGAGGTCATATCGGATTCAAAGTTGGTGAGGATAGCCTTGAAAGGATTCACCAAGGAATGGGAAGTCTTTGTGAAGTGTGTGGTGGGTCATGAGCATCTTCCAGATTGGAGCAGATTGTGGGACGATTTCACTCAGGAGGAGATCCGGGAAGGATCTCAGAATAGTGGACAGAAGACAGATGGAGCTAATGAGAATTTTGTTCTTGTTGCAGAGAGCAAGAAGAAAGGAAGTTCTAGGAGGGACTTGAGTAAAGTCAGATGTTATTGTTGTAACCAGTTGGGGCACCTTGTTTCTCATTGTCCTGAGAGGAAGAAGAAGAAGAAGAAGGAACCAGAAGGGCCTGAGACAGCTACTACAACAGCCATGGAGGAATTTGCTTCCAAGTATGACAAGGAATTTTCTTTGGTTACCCTAGTTTCCAGTGTCAGTAGTGGAGGATTTGGGGGTGATATCAGATGGATTGTGAATAGTGGAGCCTCTTGCCACATGACGATAATATGGCAAGTATTCATAATTATTATAGAGATAGGTCCTAATTGGAAAGTGGTAAATGAAGGTGGTATGGCATGAGCTATATGTGGATTTGGAAGGGTTAGATTATGACTCGAGTATGGAGGATTCATGGAGCTTGATGGAGTTCTCTTTGTTCCAAGGTTGAGGGTTAACTTGCTCTCAATCTCAGCCTTGGAGGATGTAGGATATTGTACATTGTTCAAGAGGGAACATGTCTTTATCTACAGGGAGAGAGTGGACCCGGTGGAACTGCAAATGATCGGTGATCGGATGGACAGGTTGTATATGTTGCGAGGACAAACTTCAGGGTATGATTCAGTGTCGGATGAGGATCATGAGGAGGATCCTAAGACTGCGGTGGCCCCAAGGACTCAGTCTTGCATTCCGAGAGAAGAGAATGAATCTCTTCTGAGCATTGGCAGGAGGCTCAACCAGTGTGATCGAACCAATGCTCAGGGTTGAGTGGATTCTCCAAGGAGCTCAAGGTTCTGGATAACTGTCAAGAGAAGATCTTCTAGTTCGAGTTATGTGCAAGTGTTGAGGATGGCTCCAAGTTTAGAGGGAGCTCCTACTGAGCATAGTGTGATGGGACCAGATGATGGAGATGGCAGCAAGTACATCCCTCCCTAAGAGGAAGTGTTAGTTTTTTGGCTCGGGAGGTACTCTACATGTTTTGTCTTGTATGTGGATGTTACCTTATGTTGACACTACGAGGCACTTAACTTTGTAATGGGTTTTTATAAATTTGTAAAGTGGTTCTTTTATTAAAGTGACTTTTTTAGTAAAGTGTACCTTCTAATATTAAAGTGACTCTATTTCATAAAGTGCACTTATGCAATAAAGTGAAATGTACTTTAATACTTTAAGTGATTTATTTTGGAGGGAATGAATCATGGCCGTTGATCTTGCAAAGGCAAGATTAGATCTTGGCCTTTGGATTTGGGGTTGAGGAAGGTGAAAAGACACTTTGGAGGGAAAAGTTCATCTTCAAATTTTATAAAAGAATGCATTGGGTAGTGTGCAAGACATTGAGAGAAGGAGTGAGAGAGATTTCTGAGGAGAGCTTGGAGAGGAAAGTGAGCAGCAAATTGGCACATTTCCCAAGAGAGATAGGGCACAAATCCCAAGGAGGCATTTTTTGTCTTGGGTGTTGCTGTGTTATTTTCTGGGATAGGCCATATTGTATAGGTCGTACAGCAGCAAACTTTGGCACAGAAATCGAGGCAAGAGAAGACATGTTTTTCAAGGCAGTTTTAGAAGAGATTTCTGAAGGAGGTCGGTCGTACAGGAAGAAGGTACATCAACCTATTGTGGGCACAAATTTCGAGGTACTATTTTCAGCAAATCTGTACAACTTTATGGATTGTGGCATGATTTTCAAGGCAGTTTTGTGGTGGGACAGTTTTTTTCTATAAGTTGTCTTTCTTGGCTGGAAAATGTATTGTGGTTGTTGATAAATATTTCCTAAAGCTAATAGAATCTCTCTCTCTCATTGGGTTTCCCCACATTGGGGTTTTCCCTGGCATTTTCCTAAATTTCTGAGTTTTTTCATGGTTGGATGAATGTTGTTCATTGTGTTTATTTCGCTGCATAATTACTTAGCAATGTGTATTTCTTCTTATGGTAATTTTTGAATGTGTGATTTAGACGTTTCATAGTTCATGCAAGATAGTTATCTCTAAGTTTCTAATTGTATGACAGAATATTAGCTTACTGATTTTTGTCATTAAATTTCTACACTATATAAGTACATTACAAGTGTTATGGGAGCATTTTCATGTGCCAACACATGCCCAAATTTCAAAGAAATATTATTTATGCTAGAGATGTGTATTGGTGTCTATAAACACATAGATATTTCATTCAATGGGTAAAATTTCAACTAAGAAGAATATACGCAGGGAATACGAGTGGAGTCACCAAGTTGGACCCCCTGTATACCTTTGTTTGTACCTGGTGAGTAGTATTGAGTTAGAGAATCTGTTCATGGGTTTGATCTTCCATGTACCCTTAGGTATGTCAAAATGTCCCTACACATACCTAATATTGTATCTACATAAACCTTTTGATCGTTTGTTGAAATCTAGTACACCAAGTATAGCACTTAAGGAGATCACTCTCATGTACTTAGGAATCATGTAGTATGACTGGGGGTATGGTTGATCATCCTTAGTTAGTGTCGTGAAAGATTAATCAAGTACTATTGTTGGAAACCATGATGTATATTACAAAGCTATGGTACCTAATGCTCCCTTGAACTTAGGACCTTGTTGAACCTCTAGAACATGGATAGAAAAGAATGTACAGAACTTGGAATATTTAGAATTGGAAAATTTTGTCAATATAATAACTTTCGACAATAAATAAAAAAATTATAGGAGTGGTCCTAGGCCTTCCTAGACCATTGCAGGTGACCTATCTCAACATAATCCTCATGCAATGGTACTTGCATTGGTATAGATTAGTGGTAACCCTTATAGCAAACCCACATAGTCCTATGACTACCATTAGAAACATGACCATGGATACGAGACTCACCAAACTAGAATAAAAATTGTTATAGTTTTTCATTTAGTCACACAAGAAAAAAATTTACAACATTCTAAACCACCGTCAACCATCAATTCAAATGTTTTGAATGATAAGTTGGGACAAATGGAAAAGGGTGAATATCCAAAGGGAAATGGCTATCATACTCGGTCATCCTTTCATGAATATCAACCCAATATGATGCACAAACTACCAAAGGTAGATATGAATATGCTTGGTGGATACAATCCAACATGATGGTGAGTCAGATGGACCATTACTATTCCCTCTAGGGTATTGATGGTGAATAGTTGAAACTCTGAGTGTGGGTGTTATATCTAGATAGGGAACAATTGGAAATGGTGGAAATGGCATAAGAAGGTATACCTAGGGTACACTTCCTGGAACCAGTTTGTGAATCTCTTATATGCTTGATTTGGAACTAATACTATTTTTTTGGGATGCTTACAAAGTTGCACCAAACCAACACAATAGAAGAATTGATTACTTATGTGAGAGATTTGGGATGAGAAAAGAATGTATACATGATGTGCTTTTAAATGACTACTTTATTTTGTCGTCGATATTATCTACATCTAGTAATTTTAAGGCAATTGTAGATTATGAAGAGGATGAGTTGGATCCTACAAAAATTACTCCCTCTACTAATGAAGTTCCCACTTAAGAGCATCCTTGTGAGGAACCCAAAATTTCTATTCATACATTGGCAAGGATGACATCTCCTCAAACCTTGAAGTTGGTAGGATATATCAATCACAAGAAGGTGATTGTATGAATAAAAAACTCGGTAGTTCCCACAATTTTGTTCATTGTTGTGTATCAAAAGACACTTATGTCCATGTCCTTCACAATTTTCAAATCATGATAGACAATGGGGGCACTGTGAAATGTGGTCTAGGTGTGAGAATGTGAAACTCCAAATGTGTGACTATATCCTAAAATCTAATGTATTTTCAATATAAATGGGAGATTGTGACCTAGTTTTGGTAGTTGAATATTTGGAAACATGGGCCTCATTACCATGTATTTCAAGGAGTTATGAATTACCTTAAATAAGGAGGGATATCGCTACATTCTCCAAGTTCTCCAAGAAATCTCCCTAAAATTCATCATCTCTCATCGTATGGAAAATGTCATGGAGAAGGGTCACTTTGGAAAATATTGCATAATTCAATTCCATCTAAGTGGTGGATGACTCTCTACATGCATTCCATCTTAATTTTCAATTGGTTTTGGACAAGTATCGTAAATATTTGAACCATCCCAAATCTTACCCCACTCATGTGGCAAGCATGATCATGGCATCCCACTAATTTCAAGAAGTCAACCACCAGACACACATCCTTATAAACATCCTTTTGCTCAAGAAAGTGATTTTGAAAAGATCATTCACGAAATGATGGAAGCAGGGGTGATACATCCTATTACAAGCCCCTACTCCTCCCCAGTGGTCATGGTTTTGAGAAAAAAAATCACTAGAACATGTGTCCCAATTTTGTTTCTCTTAACAAGTTGACAATCAAAGATAAATTTCCAATTCTAGTCATTAAAAAACTCTTGGATTCAAGTTTCACGATGCACAAGTCTTCATTAAAATTTATCTTAATTCTGGTTATCACCAAATAAATATGAAGGAAGTAGATATTCCTAAGACCATATTACGCAAACATAAGGATATTATGAATTTATGGTGATTCCTTTTGGTCCTTACAAAGCCCCAACCACTTTTGAAAGCCTCATGAACTAGATCTGTATGCCCTTTTTTGCCACTTTGCGCTTATCTTCTCTGATGATATCTTAATATACAACAAAACTTAGGAGGTACATGTGGCAGTGTGTGTTGATCAAGCCTTACATCTACTCTAAGATAACCAATTTTTCATCAAATGTTCCAAATTCACTTTTGGCACTTACGAAGTTTATTTGGGTCACATGCCCAATAGTGAAGGGGTGAGAGTTGACTATAAAAAAAAAATTATTAGGGTAGTGTTGAAGCAAGAAAGGCACACCTTAGCATCCACCAATAAACAATTGTGTGATAAAAACTCAAGCAATCCTACATATGAAAAATAAATTACAGCCATCCTTAGTGCAATCGATATAGGTTCCCTTGCCTAATTGGGTGTTTCATTAAGATCAAGATAGACCATCATAGTTTAAATTACTTCTTGAAACAACATTTTTCTTCACCAGAGCAACAAAAGTTGGTCACCAATATGTAGAATTGATTATGCAATCATCTACAAGAAGGGAAAGGACAACATTGTGGTTGATACCTTGTTTTACATGTATGAGGAAGAAGGGTTCCTATTGGCATTATCCTTACTGATGTCAAAATGGATAGAAAATGCAGTGTACTTAATCCATAGATATAGTAAATTATGAGTAACATCAAAGGAAATATAAAGTACAAAAATTAAAATAGGAGAAACTAGATATTGAACCTATGTAATATAAATCATTATATTGATAATCCAAAAAGGGAGCAATGTTCACATGCCTCTTCAAGGGGGAAACCTCCAATTGAGAAAAATCCAATACAAATAAAATACTTGACAAAGCAATATAGCATAGCTTCTTACTTTTAAAACTTATTTTCTCATTACCCAAACTCTAACTATAGTGATCCCAACTTTAATGAGTACCAACTACCATGAAACTACCTAGCGAGCCTTATTCTATTAGGATGGCCCTTTTACATTAATCAACCATAGGCAAACTACCTAGTGGGCCTTATTCAAAGAGGATGGCCATTTGAATTAACTAACTAAATACTAATTACCCCAAGGTAGGGAGGTTAGGGTAGGACCCTAAAATAACCTCCCCCTTCCAAAGTAGCGTTTTCCTCAAGGTTGGAGGTGCAAAAACTACTACAAAAATCATTGTTAATTCCTAGGTGGCATCTCCTGGTTATGTATCCTTCCATTATATCAAGACTTCCTGGATAATGCATTAGCACATTCGATTCTCTCTTTTCTCTAGTAAAACATTCAGTTGTAACGAAATGGAACCATCTTCATCAAGTTTTGAGAGGATAATCTACACCCTATAATTATTCCCTGCCAATTTCTTCAAACATGAGACATGAAAGACTAGGTGGATCCTACAATGGGCCAGGAGAGCCAATTTGTATGCAACTTATTCAATGCACTAGAGGATTTGATAGGCAGCATATTACTTGTGTGTTAGTTTTTGATGGCACTTCTCCTTGAGAAAGGCCTTATCATAAGGATGGATACGAAGAAACACTTGATCCCCTTCTTAAATGGAGCACTCTGAGCATTGTTGATATTCTTGTTGCTTCATTACATTTTGATCCARGACTAAATTTTCTTTAAGTGCACAAATAATGTCATCTCTGGCGTTAAGAGTGAGATCCACTTCTTGAACTTTGGATTTTCCTAGGACGTCTGAAGTTATAGAGGATGGTTTTTTCCGTAAATAGCCTCATAGGGTGACATTTTCGTAGCATCGTGATAGGTGGTATTGTACCACCATTATGTCAAATGGAGCCATTAAATCCAATGGCCCTATCAACCTAATGTAAAACATCTCAAATAATTATCTAGGCATTTATTGACCACCTTTATCTAACCATATGTTTGGGTATTATAGGTTGTGCTCATTTTCAACTAGGTACCTTATAATTTAAACGAGTCATGCTAGATTTTGTTGTTGCAGGTAGGAGCATGATTCAACACAGTGGACTTAGGTATGCAATGTAATTTTGAGATATTATCCATGAAGACTTATGCCACTATGGATATATTAAACAAGTGTTGTAAGGCACAACAGTGGGAATATTTGGAAAGGTTGTCAACAATCATTATTATGACAAATTTATTTTCTACTTGAGGGGGGTCAACTATAAAATCCATGGAAAGGCTAGTCTAAATTATTGCATGGAGAGATAAAAACTACAATGTCCTAAGGGTCCTCAATGTTTCTCCCTTCTTCCTTTGACATGTGTCACATTATTCTATGAATTTGTATGTGTCCTTCATCATGCCATCCCAAAATAATGAATGCTTAACCCTTTCATATTTTTTTTGAAACCCAAAGTTACTTGTGGTGGGAGATGAATGCAATTATGTGAGCACCCATGATTTTAAAGAAGATTTCTACACCAAAAATATACACCCTTTATACCTTAAGGTGTCATGAATCATTTTGTAGCTATTGGATGAGTTGAACAACCTTTCCCTAAGTCATTCATTCCTAGCATACCTCTGCAATATAATCTAGCACTAGTAAGGATAAGGCAAAGACAAACCAGTCCTCATCATATTTTTGTGACAAGGCATCGACCACCATATTCTCCTTTCCTTCTTGTAGATGATCTCACAAGGAATTTCCTATGTGGTTTATTCATGAGTAGAAGGTGTAATCTTGATTATATATAACTCTATGGTGGATTCTTCTAAAATTTCCTAGTGCATGCATGATGGGCCATATCTATGATAAATAATTTATGCTCCTTACATTGCTTCCCATTGAAAACAAATTCATCATAGTGATAGTAGAGGCATAGGTGTTGATTTTTTGTTTCTTTTTCTTGAGAAAACCTTTAAACCCTAAGGTTTTAAGAAGGAGGTGGAGGAGGCACAAAACGAGGGAATAGTCAGTCTAATAAGTTACCACCATGTGTTCTCACCTTGGTAGCTAAGAGGCCATCATCCAAGTAGTGGGGTGAGACATATTCATGAGTACTTTAATATCCTCATTTATACCACTAATTAAACATTCTTTAAATATATATATATATATATATATATATATATATATATGGGTCATACTTTCTATGCACATTTCCAATTTCTCAAAGGCAGCAATAAAGTCTTCAACTATGTTGGTTTGGCACAATTTGGTCAGACACTCCAAAAAATTATGATTATTTTCAAATTGAGCATATATGGCCTTCAAAAACTATATTAATAAAATGTACTCCCCATATTCCTTATTATTCCATTGTAACCACTAACAATGATCCTAAATCAAGTATAACAAACCTATCCAGAGTTTCAACTAGTCATCAACAATACCTTGGAGGGAAAATATGTGTTCCATATGCATAACCCATCATATTGGGTTGGAGCCATCAAACTTGTTTATAACCACTTTAAGAAATATTTAAAACATATGGTGTGAATTATACTTCAAGGATATCCATGTGAAACACCCACCTCATGTAGATGATTCACCACTATCCCATTACCCTAACCACTCTTGCCCATGCTCCATGTCTGACAATGATGTGATGAGGATTTGTAGCTAGAAAATGGATTTAAAAACCTCTTATAGCTTGTCGGTCTTAGATACATTGCCTTCAAATTTTGTGATCCCAGTATCCACGATCATGTTTCTTGTGGTTTTCATGGGACCCTTGGGTCCAATGGATGGTTTATGTGATGTAGATTTTAACCTTGTACAATCAATTACTATAAATGGATTCTTAATAAAAATATAAAATATACAAATGGAACACACACACATCACACATAGATTTTACCCTGGAAACCTAAACCAGGAAAACCAACAACCTGTTTAGAGCCAGATCTATAATTCTTTATTCATCATCAATCTTCATTGTTTATAATAAAATATATATGTGATACTATGACATCCAAAAACCCCTAATACATTGACCTAGATTATTCTACAACCTTAATTCCTTAACTGCAATTACAAAACCATCAGCAAAAACTGTGTGCTAAAAAATCGATAAAAAAGGGTGCCAAAAATATTCCAAGGCTTCCGCCCCCTGTGACTGCCCTGCATGCCCAGTGCAATGCAAATACTAGTTTTGGTCATGCAAATAATATAATGTATACCCAACAATCTCCCACTTGTTGTTTTCTTTGCATACAGAGGATCACAGAATTACATAGTCAACAATCCAAGGCAACAATTCCCATTGTTTCTCTACACCAAGAGAAATTCTCAATCCTCACAAACTTTGTCAATGAATCTGCAACATTCTTAAAAGTGTCCACCTCCATTAGCAACACCTTCTTGTCTTCAACCATGTCTCTCACAAAGTGATATTGAACATCAATATGTTTTGTCTTTGAATCATAAGTTGAGTTTTTTGCTAGGAAGATTTCACTCTGACTATGACAATCTATCCTTACAGTGTGTTATACCAAATCAATACCTGAACATAACCTCTATAACCATATTGCTTACTTTCTTGCATGAGTGGTTGTAATGTATTTATCTTATGTAGTTTAGAGTTCCATTACAACTTGTCTTTTGCTCATCCAACTTATTGATCCTCCAAATAGGTTAAAAACATACCCACTTGTAGATATTTTGTTATCCAGGTCTCCAACCCATTATGCATCAACAAACACATGTATTTCCAACACTATGTTCAATATTGGTCTTCCTTGGTATCACAATCCATAACTAGTAGTGCCACAAAAATACCTGAAAACCCTCTTTATTTTTGTCCAATTCCCCTTCCCTGGTTTTGAGATATGCATGCTCAAAGCTCGCACTACATGTGCAATGTATGGTCTAGTACAGACCATTGCATACATCAAACTGTCAACCGCACTAGCATACATAACATGGGACATGTCCTCTTCCTCTTCTTATGTATTAGGACATTGATTTGTAGATAACTTTACACATACAGGAATATGAAACCTGATCGATTTACATTCCTACATATTAAACCTCTACGATATTGTCTCGACATATTTCCTCTGATTTAACCAAAGTTTTTTGTTCTCCTAATCTCTGTAAACTTCCATGCCCAAAATGAAATTTGCAGCACCAAGATCCTTCATGTCAAATTTAGAGGACAATTGATTTTTCGCATCTTGGATAATCTCCTTGTTATTTCCTATCAACAACATATCATCCACATATAATACCAAATAAATAAGACAATCACCGATTAATTTGAAATACAGATAGTGATTAGATTTTCTCCTTATGAATCCAAGTCCCAACACATAATTATTAAATTTTTTATACCACATCCTTGGTGATTGTTTTAACCCATATAGGGATATTTCGGACTGCATACTAGCTCTTTCTTTCCCTTCACCGCAAAGCCTTAT
>JASDQU010102390.1:59758-75673 GCA_032191745.1 Picea mariana
CCTAGAGAACCACAACAAAACAACAACAGTCACAGACAGAAACCTCAGAAGAGAACATGGACAAGAAATCAGAATCAATATAGCAATGAAGAATGCACACTCGCTCTACAAGCTAAGAAAAAAAATGTGGTTGGTATGTTGACAGTGGTTGTTCAAAACACATGACAGGTGATAAAGAAAGGTTTCTTACATTAAGAAAGGAAATATATGGATCAGTCTCCTTCGGAAATGATAATTCATCTAAAATCATTGGAAAATGCACAGTCAGAATTGGAAACAAGAATACCAAGGCAGAAAATGGTCTACTAGTAGAATATATGAAACATAATCTTCTAAGTGTAAGTCATATGTGTTACCAAGGTCATAAAATTACTTTCGATTCACAGAAGTGTGAGATTTGAAAATAAGGTTCGGGAAAATTGATTGCAACAGTTGCAAGAACTTCAAGCAACATATATGTATTAAGTGAAATTGGAAATCAAAAGTATTGTCTAGGAAAGGAAGAGGAAGGATGGCTATGGCACAGAAGAATGGGTCACATAAACTTTGATAACCTTGTCAAATTCAAATAAAAGGAAGCAGTTAAAGAAATACCCCAGATCACGAAACCAACCAACACTTTATGCAAGCATTGTCAACTAGGAAAGAAAACAAAGACCAAGTTCAAATCAAAGGAATATTCAACGACAAGACCAATAGAAATTGTGCATATTGATCTAGTTGGACCAACTACAACCAAGGGTCTAAAAGGTGAGAAATAATTCATGTTATTAGTTGATGATTATACAAGAATGACTGCAGTTTGCTTTATCAGGAATAAGTCAAAAGCTTTTGAAAACTTCAAGGTCTACAAGGAAATGGTTGAAAATGAAATGGACTCAAAAATAAAATGTTTGAGATATGATAATGGAGGAGAGTTCACTTCAAAGGAATTTATGGACTTCTACAGCAAGCATGGAATAAAAAGGAAATTCTTTGTTTCTAGGACACCTCAACAGAATGGAGTTGTTGAAAGGAAGAACAGGATAGTACAAAAATGGCTCGAACAATGCTAATGGATTCCAAATTGACAGATATTTTTTGGACACATGCAGTGCATACAGCATTTCACATTCAAAAAAGAGTAATGCTCAAAAACAACAATGACAAAACTCCCTATGATCTATGGAAAGGAAGACCAGTAAATTTGAAGCACTTCAGAGTATTTGGAAGCAAATGCTACATCAAAAGAGAATATGGAAAAATGGGAAAGTTTGAATCTCGTGTGGACCAAGGAGTACTTGTTGGTTACTCAAGTACAAGGAAAGCATACAAGTGTTACAATCTAAGGTTGAACAAAATTGTGGAGAGAATCAATGTAACAATTGATGAAACAGGTGGACGAGAATTAAAGGAAGAAGAAAATGAATCAATGGAACAGCTTTACGAAGAACAAGCAGAAGATGAAGAATAAGTAGAAGGGGAAGATGAAGAAGATCAAGCAGAACTAGAAGAACAAGTTCAGCAAGTGCCTCAAAAGACACATAGAAAATGAGTACAGAAGAATCATCCTTCATATCAGATTATCGAAAACAAGGATGCAGGAGTTGAGACTAGAAGAAGAATCCATTCACCAGAACAAATGAACCTAGCACTCTTATCTACAATTGAACCAAATAGTTTTGAAGAGGCCAGCAAGGATGAATTATGGAATAAGGCCATGGATGAAGAATTGGATCAAATAGAGAAGAATGACACTTGAGAATTGGTTCCAAGACCAAAGAATAAGAATGTGATTGGCACAAAGTGGGTTTTCAAAAATAAATTGAATAAAGATGGATATGTTACAAGGAACAAAGCTAGATTGGTATGTAAAGTATACACACAAATTGAAGGAATCGACTTTGAAGAGACATTTTCCCCAGTTGCCAGAATGGAAGCAATCTTTATGCATGCTCCAAAAATACTAAAGTGTATCAGGTGGATGTGAAATCATCTTTTCTAAATGGGGAACTTGAAGAATAAGTCTACATTGAACAACCAGAAGGATTTTCATTGTCAAAAAACACAGATTATGTGTGCAAATTGTAGAAGGCCTTGTATGGTCCAAAACAAGCTCTTAGAGCGTGGTACTCTAGACTGGATAAATATCTACAGCATGTAAGGTTCAGAAAAGGAAGTGCATACAGCAACCTCTACATTAAGGTAACTCAAGATACTATTTTATTAATTGAAGTTTATGTTGATGATAATATTTTTGGTAGAAATGATGACAGGTTAAGCCAGAAATTTGCAAAGGATATGTAGAATGAGTTTAAAATGTCATTACTCAGAGAACTATCCTTCTTTTTGGGTCTTTAGATATGTCAAAGAAACCAAGGAATTTGTATTTCTCAAACTAAGTATATCAGAGAAATGTTAAAGAGGTTCAGAATGGAAGATTGCAAACCAGTTACCACTCCTATGCAAACCAGTTTCAAATTGAGCAAATATGATGACTCAAAGTCTACAGACCAGAGGAAATACAGGTCAATGATTGGTAGCTTACTATATGTGATGGCATCTAGACCAGATGTAATGTAGGAAGTTGGATAGGTGGCACGATTTCAAGCAGCACCAAAGGAATCACATGTCTTAGCAGTGAAGAGAATTTTTAGATATCTCAAAGAAACAGAAGAGTTTGGATTATGGTATCCAAAAGGAAAGGATCTATCACTTATTGCCTACACAAAAGCATATTGGGCAGGTTGCATTGATGATCGACGTAGCACTGGTGGAGCAGCATTCTACTTGGGTGAGTGTTTAGTATCATGGCTAAGCAAGAAACAATCATCAGTATCTTTATCTACATTCGAAGAAGAGTATATTACAGTACCAGGATGTTGTACGTAGGTTCTATGGATGAAACAAACTTTGACAGATATATAGGTTGAGTATGATGAGCCCATTCCAATCTATTGTGATAATACAAGCGTTGGCATTATCTCAAAGAACCTGGTGATGCACTCCAAGAAGAATCACATTCCAATCAAGTATCACTTTCTACGAGAACAGGATGCAGAGAAGAACATCGGAGTTGAATATGTGGGCACAAAAGAACAAGTGGAATACATCTTTACAAAACCGCTTCCACGGGAAACCTTTGAGTATCTTCACCAGAGACTCGAAGTAATTTCTACTCCAAAATGAATGATTTTGAATGCTTATCTTACATGTCTTATATTTACACGAGGAAGCACCATCAAGAGGATAGTTTAGGTTGGAAGATTGGTTTCAGGAAGAGTTCACTCAGGGGGGAGAAATCTTGAATGGAAAGATACCAAAGGGGGATAGATTTATCAGATGCAAAGGTAAACGCTTGGAGAAAGAGCACAGAGGCATGGTTCTAGGGGGACCGGTGGTCATAGGGGTAGCATGAGTGATATGACTTCAATATTGCATCAAAGTGTTACCATCAATGCCAAAGGGGGGTATTGTTGATTATTTGGTTTGGTTGTCGTTGATGTCAACCCTTGAAGAAAGTCTGGTAGCGAATTCTGGTAGCACAAAGGTTTGGGTAATGGACCCAAGTTTGTTTGATGTATAATGGTATGTGTTTTAATATATTTGAAGGTAAGACTATTCTATATGGATATTACATGTCATTCCATTTCTGGTGGTATGTGGAACGTCACATAGCTCCTCACGGTTAGAGATTTATGGCCATGTAAAGTTGGAGAACCCTTATGAATCATCTAGAAGCCCCAAAAGGTCATAGTAGTCAAAGTGGTTGCAAAGAATAAATTATTTAAATAATAAAGTGAAGTGATGAGTTTACTATAAGTCAAAATGGATACAAAAGAAATTATTTAAATAATAAATTTAATGGAGAAATTAATAAGTACACAAGTGGTTAGAAGTGGGTTAGCCCTAAAATAAGGAAAGTGGTTTAAAATGGTTAGAAGGTAACCCCTTGAGGAAGCTACATAAAAGTATAAATAAGAGGCAAGGATATCTCATTTAAGTGACTGAGGTAACCAAAGGATATCTAAGGCGAATTTCAAAGGGAAGGTGAAATAAAGAAGGTTGAAATTCAAGGGAGGATAAATTATTTTGATGATGCTTTCTAAGGTATGTTATTTACAGGTCATCTCACCATTTTTGCAATATTTTTTTTCTAGAATGATTCAGACCGTGAAATATCGAGTTCGTTGAGGAAACATATCCAAGTAGTTGTGATAAAAATTTCATCTTGTGGGTCGTTATATTTTTGGAGTTACACTCCGTGGAAAATAGGGTTTGTGGCTAGTCCTGAAACTAGTCTAAAACAGGTGTTTCAGGTAAAACCATCATAACTTCTTCATAAAAGATCCAAATTTAGTAAGACTATATGTATTGGTTAGAGTATAGTCTTTAGTATTTTTTGTACCATTTTCAAATCCATGCAACAAATATTCTGTGCAAAGAACTCTCTACAAGTTTGCTCTCTAGAATAAGCCAGAATTCAGCAAGGTATGTCATTTTTTCTATAAGTCCTTTTCTGGGAGGTTCCAAGAAGTAAAAACTGGAGAAATTTTATACAAGACACTAAAGAACATTGTGTACTATTTTTAGGCCTTTATTCATTACAGGTACATAGTTATGATTATTGCAAGTTAGGTTTGTTGACTAATCCAAAACTAGTCATGTGAGACTAAAGTAAAATTTGATGAAAATGTCAATCTCTTGTTAAGGAAGTTCTGTAGGTATGTGATCATATACACTAGGTCTGTTATAGAGTTACAAATCAAATTTGGATGATGAAATTTATGAGGGCTTGTTGTTGAGGTTGAGGTACAGGTTGATGCATGGTTCAGGTTATTGGTACAGGTTGTTTGGTGTAGGTTGATTGGTACAGGTTGACAGTGATAGGTTGACAGTGGGAGTGGTTGATTTAGTGACAATGACATATTTTCTACATTTGGCATTTATATTTCAGGGTGGTTGGATGGGGCAAGGACAGGTGGTTGTAGCCACCTTTCGGTTGTAGTCGGAGAACATAGGGGGTTGTAGCCTCCTTCTGGTTGTAGCCAAAGAAATGGGGAGTTGGAGCTTCCCTCAGGTTGTAGCCTGAGAAAATAGGGGGCTGGATCCTCCTTCCAGTTGAAGCTGGAAAACAAAGGAAGTTGGTGCTTCCAATGAATTTAATTCTTCAAGACATATAAGAAATATCATTTTGTGTTTTTCTCCCGCTTTGGGTTTCCACGTAAAAACACTAGTGTACTTTGTATGTGTATGATTTCTCATTTCTTCATTTTTTATTTACTCTAGAACTATTGGATGATAATGCTACATCGATATAACACTTGCATTTTATGGTTAAAAAGGATTAAATTGATCTATCACTGATTCACCCCCCCTCTCAGTAATCCAACAGTGTTATAACATAATATCCCTTCATCTTCTTTGAAAACCTATGTAATAGGTTATCGCCCTATCATTGTGGTTCTTCCATCAACCTGCTCTCTCAGTTCCTTCACAATATTGACCAATTCATACTCAACATTAGAAAGACTAGTTCAATGAACTTAATTCTTCTCCACTTTTCTACAACAAGATGCATCATTCCATTGAACATATCATTCTTTTCATTTCAGATAATCAGATTTGTCCCCTCCTTCATTATATGAACTTGTTCATTTCTAGCAGTAATGATGATCATAGCATAATTACCCACAAAAAACTTTGTAATGTGTATTTGGCGAACCTAGGTACCATTAGGGTGCACCCTTTGTAGCACCATATTCGAACTCACAACCTCCATGACCAATGTATGCCCCATGTTTCCCGGATACAACTCATTCACCTTTATGAACACAGGCTTCTTCAAACTTATCTTCATAATTGTCCTCGCCATGCCAATAATTATAAACCCTTGTAGTTGTTGCCTAATCAGATCAAGGGTTCGACTCTTGAACACACATCCATCACTGCTCCAAACCTTAGAAAAATGAAAGTCCAATGAAAGGTATTATTCCCTCAAATCAAAGAGAAACAAAGCCCTAATGGATCCACCCAAGTCCAGAGTCTTGTTGGAGAGTCCAAGTCTTCCCATCTCTAATCCACCATCTAGGAAATGCCCAAGCCACTCTCACTAGAGAGTCTAGGCCTACTGGGATTTCATACCACATGTAAATTTTAAACATTTACAGTATAGCAATGCACACACTGATTCTTTATAAAAACAGAAAGAAAAACAATAGCGTTCACACATAGTACTCAAAAATTTACCCTAGAAACCCTTAACCGGGAAAACCAACACTCGAGATATATATATTTATTAACCTTATCCAACTACGCCACTTAAGGCATATTAAAATGAAGTTATGCAAGCCTTTAAATAGGCTTCATCACATAAAATACCATTACCAAATACCATGGGCCTATAAACCACCAATAGTAAAGCCAGCAATGACCATATCAATGTTATCTTATCTACTTTATGGTCGAGTCAAGATTAATCCAACAAATTCAGTATCAGGAGGGTTATTTCCTCATGATACACCTTTGGGACAATTTTTTTCAAATCTTTTGATACAATCTTCACTCCCTAAACCCGTAGTATTACCAAAAATGATAAGTGTTTTTTTCAGGTGATACCATATTGCCTCCCCTTATGATAGAAAGGATGCAGGTAGAAAAGCCAACCATAACATTTAATATGAAAATACCACACAATAGCTCTACATATGCTCTACAACAATCCCAAGGATCACAATCCCTCAAGCCATAACTCTAGCTCTCAAAACCCTGACCCAAAAATTATAATTTTTATTTATTCCAAAAATATAAAAGAAAAAAATTGGAATAAATCAAAATTATAATTTTTGGGTCGCCAGAGTTATGGAATAAATATAAACATATAAAACAAGAAATAGTAAATAAACAAACAAATAATACTATGAAAATGTACAATAAGTAATAGTGAAATGTTAATTTTTACAATATAATAAGGGTAGTGAAACCACCCATCCAAAACAATGGGAGTGTCAAACCATGCAAGCCATTTAATGAGTGTCTCATATAAATACAAAACCACTCAATAATTGTTGTTGGAAATTGTGTTGTCATTTATGTCAAAGGAATTCATTGATGCCACAAGCAGGGGGGGACTGATTGTTATCAATTATAAGGGGAGACTATAAATGTATTTGTAAATTGATGAGCCTTTGTGTATGTGTTGTTTGTTTACCCTGAAGAAGAAGTGATTGTGGAAAAATACAACAAAGGGATTACACAAGCTTAACAAAGAATGGCAACTGGACGTGATCGAGGAGCAACAAGAAATCAAGGAACGAAAATGACCCTAAAAATGACATGTGTTGAGCATACATTGAAGGCATGACAACAATAAACAGACGATCCAAGTAAATTTGGGCCACACGAGCATAAGAAGAGGTCGTGGAGTTGGAAGATGGACAAGATGATCCCATTAAAAGTATGGGAAGAAATCATTCTGATAAGGAAACCAGAGTTGAAGTCTGAGAGCGAAGCAGAATATTTTCGCAAAATGATATATCCCACGTTTGTTGGGAAAACATAGTTCAAAAGGTTTATATTAAAAAAGTAAAAGAACATAGTTTGAATATGAACGACAAGCTACGGAATCCTACGCAAAATGTTAAATTTTGTCCTAAAGAACGGTGGACCTGGGATAGGATAAATATTGACCGTTCATCTCCAAATATCAACAGTTAGATCAAATATTGAGGTCTGAGACTTGGTGGGCCAGGTCAACCAAATCATTGTCATGTGTCTAGTCAGATGAGTGCCACGTCAGAGGGAGTCCACGTCATTTCTATAACAAGTAGCTATGCAGATGCCATCACGTACAGTATCACGTATCAAGACACATATCGATGCCATGTCATTGTAAGTTTTAAACCTATGAATTAAAGCAATGCATACAAATTCTTAAGAAAAACATAAATTAATCAATGGCTCATACACATAGTACATAGAGATTTATGTTGGAAACCCTTAACCGGGAGAAAATCATCCTTCCTTGGTGTTGCACCTTTCAACTCTTCATTATATTAATTCCACCATTCACAATACAATATATACAATATTTTAAGTATTTTGTAGCTACCAAAACCCTAATCCCTTAATCCATGATTAATTTAGAAAACCGTTAAAAATAGAAAACTCCGTTAAAATAGAAAAAACGTCAAACGCAATTGTCGAATCTAATGCACCCACACACACATGCAAAGAGTATAACACATACCCAACATTATCCCACTTTTTGTTTTCTTTTCATACAGCAGTTCACGGGATTACATAGTCAATAATCCAGGGCAGCAATTCCCATTGTTACTCTACAACAGGAGAACTTTTATGTGCTCACAGACTTTGTCAATGAATTTGCAACATTCTTCAAAGTGTCAACATTTTCCAGCAACGCCTTCTTTTCTTCAACCATGTCTCTCACAAAGTGATACTGAACATCAATATGCTTTGTCTTCAAATGATAAGCAGGGTTCTTTTCTAGGAAGATTGCACTCTGATTGTCACAATATAATATCACTACTTGTTGTACCAACCCAATACCTGAACACAATCTTTGTAACCATATCGCTTCCTTACTTGCATGAGTGGCTTCCATGTATTCATCTTTTGTAGTTGAGAGTGCCACTATAGCCTGTATTTTTCTCATCCAACTGATTTCTCCTCCAAATAGGTTAAACGCATACCCACTTGTATATATTTTGCAATCCATATCTCCAGCCCTGTTTGCATCAACAAGCCCATGTATGTCCAACACTTTGTCCAATCTTGGTCTTCCTTGGTAGCACAATCCATAACTGGTAGTTCCGCGCAAATACTTGAAGACCCTCTTCATTGTTTTCCAATGCTCCTTCCCTGGTTTTGACATATACCTGATCAAAATTCTCACTTCATGTGCAATGTTCGGTCTAGTACAGACCATTGCATACATCAAACTTCCAACTGCACTGGCATATGGAACATTGGACATGTCCTCTTCTTCTTTATGTGTCTTGGGACACTGATCTGCAGATAAATTTACACGTATAGGAATAGGAACCTTGATTGGTTTACTTCCATGCATATTAAACCTATGCAATATCATCTCAACATATTTTCTTTGATTCAACCAGAGTTTCCTATTTGCATGATCTCTTTTAATCTCCATTCCCAAAATGAATTTAGTAGCACTGAGATCTTTCATGTCAAATTTGGAGGATAATTGCGATTTCACCTCCTTGATAACATCCATGTTATTTCCTACCAGCAACATGTCATCGACATACAACACTACATAAATGAAGTGATTACCAACTTGTTTGCAATATACACAGTGATCATCCCTACTTCTCACAAATCCCAATTCATGGATATATGTGTCAAACTTTTGGTACCACATCCTAGGTGATTGCTTCAAACCATATAATGACTTATTTAGGTTACAGGTCGGCTCTTTCTTTCCCTTCACTACAAATCCTTCTAGATGCTTCATGTAGATTTCTTCTTCCATATTCCCATGTAGGAATGTTGTCTTCACATCCATTTGTTCCACTTCAATATCAAAATTTGTAGCAACGGATAAAATAAATCTAATAGAATTTAACCTGGAAACGGGAGAAAAAAAATCTCACCAAAGTTAATTCCCTCTACCTCGTAATAACCTGTTGCTACTAACCGAGCTTTGTATTTATCCACTTTTCCTTCTGCATTAAACTTCTTCTTAAACAACCATTTGCTACCAACATATTTTCTTCCATCTGGAAACTCAACTAGATCACATGCCTCATTCTTATCCAAGGCATCCATTTCTTCAACCATGGCCTTCTTCCAGAGTTTATTATCCTATGAATTCATTGCTTCCCTAACAGTTATGGGATCATCATTAGTAATAGATAAAGCAAAATTAGAATGAAAATCAAGTGGAATATACCTTTATGGTTTCCTTATTTCCTTCACTGATCTCCTCAATACTGGGGTATGAGGTTCTTCTTCTTCTGCTTCAGTTGATTCAGATTTTGCATCATCCAATTCAAACTCTATTTTCACTGGTTCTTCTTGCCTTGGTAGAAATTCTTGTTTGGGAACATCTTTAACCTCTCTAAAAACAACATCTTGACTGTAAACAATATTCTTAGTTTCTAGGTTCCAAAGATTATACCCTTTCACACCATTTTTATAACCAATAAAGATACACTTTTCATCTTTATTATCCAGCTTACTCCATTTTCCTTTGGAACATGTACATAAGCATCACAACCAAACACTCTGAGATGTTCAAGAGAGAGATTCTTACCCTTCCATACCTCGTGTGGATTTTTATCATCCGGTGTTGATGAGGGTGATCGATTGACCAAGTAACATGTTGTACCCACTGCCTCTACCCATAATTCTTGTTCTAACTCGGCACCACTAAGCATGCTCCTTGCTTTATCCATCAGTGTCATGTTCATCCTTTTTGCAACTCCATTATGTTGATGTATGTATGGAGTATTCCTTTACCTTGCTATACCACACTTCTTACAGAATTCATTTCCGCAGAATTCTCCACCATTATTTGTCCTCAATACCTCTATTTTCTTCTCTGTATGATTTTCTACCAGAGCCTTAAACTCTTTAAATTTATCAAATACCTCAGATTTATTTCTAAGAAAATAAATCCATATGTTCCTTGAGAAATCATCTATGAATGAAACATAATACACAGATTTACCTAGTGATGGAACATGCACAGGTCCAAACACATCACTGTGTATCAACTCTAAGATCCCCTTTGCTCTTGTAGCCCCAAATGGGAATATTACTCGATTTTTTTACCATATATGCAATGTTCACAGAAATCAAAATCCATAGTGAAATTGGACATACCTTCAACCATACCTTTACCGTGTAGTGTTCAAAGGCCCTTTTCTCCAATAGCCCCAGTCTTTGATGACATAGCATGGTCTTCTTTCCAGGGACAGTATTGGTCTTGTCTTATTTATTTCTCTGCTCGGGGACAACAAAACTATTACACCCATTAGTATAAGTGTTTCCCAACAACTTGTACATAGTTCCACACCGAACTCCCCGCATCAACACCATTGCTCCGCGTACCATTTTGCAAGTTCCTTTCCCAATACAGTATCCACACCTGCATCATCCAACTTACTTACAGATATTAGGCTCCTGTCTAGTTTTGGAATGTGAAGAACCCTGGGGAGATTTATAAAACTTCCATATTTTAGCAACAACTTAACCCTTCCACGTCCCATGATTTTGTTTATCGATTCATCTCCTAGGAATACATCACCACCATCGTATTTTTGATATTCACGGAACCACTCCCTATGAGGAGTCATATGATATGGTGTACCTAAGTCGATCAACCATGCACCATAATCTGCATGTGTACCTGTATATGCCAGGTAAACGTTACCTCCTTCTTCAGTGGAGGTGTTCGCCTTTATGGAATAGGAATTATCAGATCCCTTTGGTTTATCAACCTTCTTAGACTTGCAATATTTCTTATAATTCCCTCCTTTACCACACTTCCAACATTTCCTCAAATATTTTCTTGGAGAATTATATCTACCTTTAGATTTAGATCTCCCTCCAAAGACTTACCAGGATTCATTTCTTGGATACGGACTCTTACAAATAAATCATATGTTCTATGACCATCAATGATTTTCTGCCTCATCTCTTTAGATAACAAGGATGAAACTACATCCTCATAATTCAATGTAGATTGAGTGGTACTGCCAATTGCTACAACCATATTATCCCAAGATTCTGGAAAAGAACATAACAAAGTAATACACTTATCTTCTTCTGCAATCATAATATTAACATAGACAAGTTGACTTACCAGAGTATTGAAGAAATTTAGATTTTTTGTCAAAGAATCTCCATCTTCCATCCTAAGATGATACAACTTCTTTCAAAGAAACAACTTGTTTACTAGGGACTTTGATTGATACAAATTCCCTAACTTATCCCATAGTTCCTTGGTTGTATATTCTCCCGAGACATTCAAAAACATTGAATCTTCCAGGTAGAGTCAAATAGTACTCCTTTCTCTTCTATCCAACTTCTCCCAATCTTCCTTCGACATACCAGTAGGTTGTGTACTAGTAGTTTGTGTATCAGAAGATTGTGTACCAGTAGACTATGTGTCAGTAGACTGCGTACAAGTATGTTGTGTACAAGGATCCACAATGAATAATTTTTCTTTGTCTACAAGAAGATCCTCCATCTTGAGCTTCCATAGCTCAAAGTTTTTACCATTGAACTTCTCTATCTTGAGTCTAGAAGAGATCGTCATTCTTATTTCTACACTTAAATCACCACTGCAAAAGCTCCCACTGAACCCAGGTTTATCACAGACCCAAGATAAACTTGATCTATCAAGACCGAGCCAAACCCTCAGCAAAAAAGGCATCCCCCTGAAGCCAAAAATGGATCTGATACCACATGTAAGTTTTACACCTGTGAAATAAAGCAATGCATACAGATTCTTAAGCAAAACAAAAATTAATCAATGGCTCATACACACAGTACACAGAGATTTGTGCTAGAAACCCTTAACAAGGAGAAAACCAGTCTTCCTTGGTGTTGCACCTTTCAACTCTTCATTATATTAATTTCACCATTCACAATACAATATATACAATATTTGAGGTATTTTGTAGCTACCAAAACCCTAATCCATTAATCTAGTATTAATTTAGAAAACCGCTAAAAATAGAAAATTCGTTAAACATAGTTGTTGAAGATGGCGTGCCCAGTACACACACACATGCAAATAATATAACACATACCCAACAGTCATCTAGTACATAAGAAAATATCCACATGGAATCCACCTCATTTGCAACATCAGCACAAGAGATCTGGGAAAATGACTAAGTATCAAAGCATCGTGGAGATAGTGAGAACAGTGGAGAATCAAGAATATGTGAAGAAATGAGCTCAAACCCACAGACCCGTGAACCCACAGTGAGATATTGAAAATTATATAAGTACCAAAAATCAATCGGATGGAGATGAAGAATGAGGCAAGTGTCATAGATCCACCACTCGTGGTAGGATATTGAAAAATCGACTAAGTGTTGAGGATCGGTTGGATGGACGAGGTCATAAATAACAAAAGAATGGAGAAGCGTGGTGGACCCGCAGTAGGAGTTTGAAAACTGACTAAGTGTCAAGAATTGATCGAATGGTCCAGGAGGTCACCACTTGTCAAAGATCAAATAACTCAGGAGGTTTCCACTTGTCACAGATCAGATGGTCCAGAGGGTTAGAGATCAGAGGGCTCATGATGTCTCATTGACCGATGGTGAAATGCTTGGAAATGCATCTAAGTTTGGATGAAAAATAAGTTTGTTGGAACTCAAAGGTGCATTCTATAGGTAGGGGAAGGATAAAAAAAGGTTCCTCATACCCGCGAAGAAAATATTGAAAATGTGTTTAAGTATAGGTGAAAAATGAGTACAGTGTAACTTGAGGGTGTAATTTGGAGGTCGCAAAGGTATGAAGAGATATCCTTAGACCTACAATGAACCCATCAAGACTAGATGGACGATCAAGATAAATCTTATATCTGATCAGATGGTGGTTGTATTTTCAAGACCAGGTGGTCTTGATATGCTATAAGAGAATAGATCGACGACCGATATCTAATCAAGAGAAGATTGGACGGTTGTTGAGTGTTGGGGGCATATTGTGTATTTTGGTGGACAATGAAATAAATCAATGGTGGAAATTGAATCTTAGTGAGATATGACAGTTGTTGAGATTCATGGTTCATGCTCTGTCCAGGGAGCAGATGGCATGTGATGGAAGGAAATTGAAGACTGGGTTTGAAGGATCCTTTTGGAGAGGAGTTTCAAAGGGATTTGGAGATAACCCCATGGTAGTATTCTTTGGATATGTGGAAAAACATTTGGGTGTATGTATTTTTATAAAGAACGATGCTCCAATCAGTATAAGTAAGTGTTCCAACAATTGGTATCAGAGTGTGTTACTTCACGAATAGTCTAACCATTGGAAGGTGAATCCTTGTAGCTCAAATCAATGAACAGGAAGACTTTTCCACAAACAAAGATTCAAGATTTGATGAACCATATTATGTTTTTTGGAAGATAAGAATGAAAACCTATTTGATGTCACTTGGTTTTTACATTTGGAGTGCAGTTGAGAATGGTTACACGGCTCCAAAAACTCCACCCGTAGATATAAATGGAAAGAGGCTTATTAACAATAATTATAGGGCCAAGAATGTTATTATTTGTAGTCTGGAAAAATCTGTGTTTTTCAAAGTCATGCATTGTTGTTCAACAAAAGAGATACAGGTCAAGATACAGAAAATATATGAAGGATATGACAAGGTCAAGAAGGCAAAGTTACAAACCCATAGAGGACAGTTTGAGACCCTTCATATGAATGAAGAGGAAGTAATGCAACATTTTTTCTATGTGTGGATGATATTGTCAACACTATCAAAGGATTGGGTGAAGATATTGAAGAACCATCATTTTTCAAAAGTTCCTTAGATCACTCCCCTCAAAATTTAATCCTAAGATATCTTCCATTGAAGAATTAACAAACCTAAACAAGATGACAATGGATGAGTTGCACATAATCCTCACTGCATATGAAATAAGGATAGAAAAGGACAAGCCAGCAAAAGCATCAGGGAAGGAAGTGACCTTCAAGGCATCAAAGAAGACAAAGACGGAAGAATACAAGACGAGTGATATCTCAAACAACGAATTAGATGAGGAAGAAGCTAACTTTGTCATAAATCTCAAAAGAGGATCGGGTAAGCACAAAGTTAAGCTTCCATTTATATGTTTAATTATGGAAAATCAAGACACTTTGTTTCTAAATTCCCTTATAAGAATAATAATGTAGAAGATTCTAGCCTCAAAGGATTCAGGAAGGGAAAGAGTGAAAATAAAACAAAATTCTTCAAACAAAAGAAAAATCTATATAACAATGAGGACAACAACTCTTCAGATGACAATGACAGTGAAACGAAAGAAGTTCTATTTATGGGTGTAGAGACACAGGAAGATGTCCTAGAAAATGGAGACACATGTTCAATAGAAGAAGACAATCATGAAATTGATGCAGAAGAACATATTGAAGAAGAACTCATTAGTTCCTTAGAAGAAATAGACAGACTCAAAGAAAAGAATAGAAAACAAAAAAAAAGGAATTGAAAAAATATAAAAAGGAGGAACATGATCTTCAAGAAGAAAATAAGATAGTAACTATCCTAAAGGTTCAATTAGAAGATGAAAAGAGAGTTGAAGAAGCCTTAAAATCCAAACTAAAATAAAAGGAATATATTTGCAGCAGTCTACAATCTGAAATAGTCCATCTAAGAAAGGATATGGAAAGATCACTTACCAATATAAAGTTAGTGAAGAGCTCTACAACCTTGAATGAAATCCTAAATACTCAAAGATCACCATTTGACAAGACTGGACTTGGTTGATGAAGAACCCTCAACTTCTTGAAAATAGTCAAGTGAAGAAAGGACAAAGAGCTATGCTGATATATTCAAAAATTATACCAAGATAGAAAACAACATGAAGGAAGATCAGCACGTTCCACATAAGACAAATCTTCCTCACAGGGACAAAATCAGGAATACTCTCCCATCAAGATGGAATCACACAATTAGGTACCAAAATTCTTTCTTTGGCTATTGTTATTCTTGTAATGGTTTTGTTCATAAAGAAATAGATTGTAGAAGAAATGTAAGACATGGTTATACGAGGAAAAACAACAGAGATACCCATGGATTCTCAAGAATAAATTACAATTCATTTTCCCCTTTGATGAACTATAACATCATATGTTATAACTACAATACTTTTGGGTATATAGAAAAATTTTGCAGAAGTGATTTTAGGAAAAATCAGAAAGAGGAAGCTCTGA
>JASDQU010102390.1:131265-141552 GCA_032191745.1 Picea mariana
ATAAATGTATTTGTAAATTGATGAGCCTTTGTGTATGTTTTGTTTTTTTACCCTGGAGAAGAAGTGGTTGTGCGAAAATACAACAAAGAACGTACACAAGCTTAAAAAAGAATAGCAACTAGATGTGATCGAGGAGAAAGAAGAAATCGAGGAATAAAATGACCCTACGAATGATAGGTGTTGAGAATACAATGAAGGAAGGACAACAGTAAACAAGTGATCCAAGTGAATTTGGGCCGCATAGGCATAAGGAGAAGTTGTGAAGCTGTAAGATGGACATGATGATCCCATTACATGTCTAGGCATAAATAAGTCTGGTAAGGAAACCAGAGTTGAAGTATGAGGATGCAGCAGAATATTTTTGCAAAATGATATATCCCACATTTTTTGGGAAAATAGAGTTCAAAAGGTTTATATTGAAAAATTAAAAGCACAAGGTTTGAATATGAATGGTGAGCTACGGAATCCTACGTGAAACGTTGAATTTTTTCATAAAGAATGGTGGACCCGGAATAGGATAAATCATGATCGTTCATCTCCAAAGATCAACAATTAGATCAAAGATTGAGGTATGAGACTTGGTGGTCCAGCTCAGCCACATAAGTGCCACTTTCCTAGTCAAACGAGTTCCACGTCAGTGCTATAACAAGCAGCTATGCAGATGTTATGTATAGTACCACGTATCAAGACACGTGTTGATGCCATGTCATCCAGTACAAAAGAAGATGTCCATATGGGAGCCACCTCATCTACAACATCAGCACAAGAGATCTGGGAAAATGACTAAGTATCAAAGCATCATGGAGATAGTGGGCATGACAGAGAATAGAGAAAATGTGAAGAAATGAGCTCAAACCCATGGACCCGCGAAATTGCAGTGAGATCTTGATAAATGGCTAAGGACCAAAAATTGATCTAATGGAGATGAAGAATGAGGCAAGTGTCGTAGATGCACCACCCCCGATAGATATCAAAAAATCGACTAAGTGTCGAGGATCGATCAGACAAACGAGGTCATAAATAACAAAAGAACGGAAATTTACCACAGACCCACGGTAGAATTTCGAAAATCGACTAAGTTTCAAGAATCGATTGGACAACCCAGGAGGTCGCCACTTGTCACAGATCATACAACTCATGAGGTTGTCACTTGTCATAGATCAAACAGTCCAAAGGGTGAGATATCATAAGGCTCATGATGTCTCATAGACCCATGGTGAAATGCTTGGAAATGCATCTAAGTGTAGGTCCAAACTGAGTGTGAAGGAACACAAAGGTGCATTTTGTAGGCTACGGAAGGTTGAAAAAAAGTACCTCAAAATCACAGAGAAAAGAATTAAAATGTGTTTAAGTATAGGTGAAAAATGAGTACGATGGAACTTGAGGGTGAAATTTGGAGGTCGTGAAGGTATGAAGAGATATGCCTTAGACTAGCAGTGAACCCATCAAGACTATATGGACGGTCGAGATCAATATGAGATCTGATCAGAAGGTGTTTGTATGTTGAAGACCAGATGGTCTCGATATGCTATAAGAGAATAGATTGATGGTTGATATATAATCAAGAGAAGATTGGACAGTTGCTGAGCATTGAGGGCATATTGTGTATTTTGGTGGGCAATGAACTAAATCAATGGTGGAAATTGAATCTTAGTGAGATTCGACGATTGTTGAGCGTCATGGTTCATGCTCTATCTAGGGAGTGGATGGCGTGCGATGGAAGGAAATTGAAGACCGATTTCGAAGGATCCATTTGCAGAGGAGATTTAAAGGCATCTAGAGCCAAACCCATGGCAATATTCTCTAGATATGTGGGAAAACATTTGCGTGTATGTTTTGTATAAAGAACGATGCTCAAATCCAATTCAAGTGTGAATGGAAATGAGTAAGTGAGGATCATGGAAGAGAATCTCTAAGGTTCTAAGGTCTGAGGATTCCTACAAAATGAAAGGAAGATAATGCAATTTTCAACGGTGGTGCAATGACAAAAGGAACATCTATAGGTTGTGAATAGTAACAGCAAAAGACGGTGTGACAAATTTGGGCAGTTGAAGACTTGAAGATTAGAAATGATCGGGTAATGATGATAGCTTGAGGAGATTGATGTTTCCAGTGAAATTGATATCTATAGGTAGTGTTGATTTGGTGCTCAGCTAAGAGGATTGGTGTCTCCTGCAGGTGGGTGCCTACGAATGCAACAATTGCAGGTTGGTGCCTACGGGGAGAACTGAGTAGGTTCTCAGTCAAGTGGATTGATGTCTCTTGCAGTTTAGTGTCTGCAAACATTATTTATGAGTTCATTCTCAGGAGAGGAGAGTGATGTCTTCTGCAGGTTGGTGCCTGCAAGCATTGTAACAATAGGTTGGTGCCTACAAGATTTATAAAGAAACGTTTTGTGGTTTTCTCCCATTTGGGTTTCCATGTTAAATATGTGTGTATTATGGATTATATGATTGTATATACATTGCTTATTAATTTCTTATTACTGGTGAAGTAACAAATTAATAAAAACTATAAGAAAAGTAAAAATAGCCTTATATCGATTCACACCCCCCGGCTCTCGGTATAAGTAAGTGTGCCAACAATTACATTCAAATTGTTCGATGAAAACTCTCCAAAACCTCTCATCCACTAGAGATAATATGCCCAATATCTTAATCAATTCTCCTAGACCAATTTAGAGTACCAATAGCTTCAATGCTCCAAGACCAAATTGGATAATCGATTCTCTCTAGCCAAAGTGGAGAACTTGTGCTCGAAGGCCACCAATGAATATCACTACAAAAATTAGACAAAATGTCATGAAGCCACAACTAAAGGTAGAGAAAAAACCCTTTAGAAATGCATCAATGCTTGACAATATTGCACCCCTTGCTTGTCTAAACTTGGCCCTTATTTACAACTATCCATATTTGTTGTTGTAAAGCCCTATATCAAATCCACCATTAACTTGAAAAAGAGAGATTAAACCATCAAACCATAAAAAAAAGTAAAAAATATCAAAGCCATCCAAGAAATGAAGAACAATAGTGAGAAATTGAAAATGACACAAATAAAAATCCATAACAGGAAGAAATGAAATAATGGAGAGAGAAAATAAGGACTGCATATTTGAAATTTTCTTCATCTTTCCATACATTGATGGTTATTTATCTTTAACCCTCTCATCAAAATTCCCCTCTTCCTCTTCACTCATGTGAAATGCAAAAGTGAAACATACCCTAGATTTTCTCTCTTAAGAGTCAATTTCTTATAGTTTTCTCCATCTCTTTTAATAAGTTTTAAAATAATAAATTATTGTTCAGTGCTTCAATGTATTAGGAGCACTTATGGTCCAAGACCAATAGAGAAGAGCATCGTGTAGCATGAAGAAACCCTATGAGCCTGCAAATAAAGGGAGGGGAAACCCATTTGGATATGCACCTAGAATGTGCAAAAATGTACCCCTTCTTGGTCGAACTCACCCCTCATCTAATAGCCATATTCATTGTTGTAAAATACTAAAACAAATCCACCATTAACCTGCAAAAGAGAGAGAGATCCTTCAAACTAGCAAATAAATAAATAACAACTACGAAAATGGTTAAGAAATGAGGAACAACAGAGAGAAATGAAAAATAACATAAATAAAATCAATCATGGGGAGAAATGAAATAAAGAGGAGGGAAAAGAAGGGTTACTTGGATGTAATACTCTTTTCCTTTCCCTACATTCATGGCTCTTTGTATTTCATCCTCTCATAGAACAGATTCCTCTTCCTCTTCTCTCATGTGAAATGTATGAATGAAACATACCCTAGCTATTTCCTCCTTTTTAAGGGTCTTGTTGTAGTTTTTCCTACTTTTAGTAATTTAAAAAGATACAAATTATTTGTTTGTGGTTGTTTGTTTTTATATGCATCAATACAAATATAGGGCACCAATTCTCCAAGGCCATTTCAGCGCTAGCACTCCAAGGCCAATGTGGAGCACTAGTACACCTAGACCAAAGTGGAGCACCGATATATATTTGGGTTGTTGTCACTTTGGTGTGCATCAATTTAGAAGCATCAATTTGCCTAGACCAATGTAGAGCACTGATGCACCTGACCCAAAGTGTCAAGCATCAGTGTCTTTTTGGCTTATTGTCGCTACAATGCACATGTCATTGTGGATCACTAATATGCTTTTGTATTAAGAACATTGATACCCCTATGTCAAATTGGATTACTATAACCCAATTTCGACAAAAAAAAACCTTTGCCATCCACCTTTGTAAAAATCTTCACTAAAATCCCCCGCAAATGAGGAACTTCAAAAATAACTTATACTAAAAACATGTTTCCTTAATATTGTCAAGTTATGTTGTTTGGGCTGCAAAGTTTTGTTTACAAATTCGATTTTCATTTCTTAATATTCAATAAAGAAAGATTTATTGAATACATCACTAAATGAGCAATGATTGTGTTGTGAAGCATACATGTGAATCATTAAGAGATCAAAAGAGTGATATTATTGATGGTGTTGAACAATTCTTGAGTTGGYTGCTGAAAATATAGTAGTGGTAAKCTTACTGTAGAAAAACATATGTGTGCCAAAGCAYAGAACCATTTCTATGACCAASTTGAASAAAGTTGAGTSKGTGCATTTRTTAATCGAAGGAATTRTAACTAAATAGACAAGTTAATTTTAAAAAATATTGCATTACTCTWTGACGGCCTYGATTTGATTTMTRTTGTATCCCATTATAAATAGTGTGAGCAGTGTTGATYGAATGAACTACAACTGACTGCACAAATCGATTGTCCAAAACATTGCACTATTATTTGACGACCTTGACTCTTATTTATGTTGTGTATTGTTATGAGTTCTTCCCTCATTATGTGATTGTATAACGTAAATATATATCCTTTCAGGAGGAGAAACGTTATTGTAACATAGTCCTGAGTGTTAACCCATAGGCTGAGGTTGGGGTGCGATACTGAACCAAGGTGGTTATAAAGGCTACATTGAGGTTGTGACATTGTTCGGAGCTGGTTATTTGGATGCAATGAACTGGATATCGTTCACGACACTTAGTAATGAAGAAAAGAATTGGATTGGAAAGGAGAGATTGAGAGGTTCCTTCCCTGCATTGCTTAAGTGTGTTTTTGTAGCCATCAAGGTGCAATAGTTATGTTGATTTTGCTTCCACAAATTGTGTATAAAACAACAATTCTTTGGTGTCTTGAATCCACGAGTTGTTGATTAGGTTGGCATGGAGAAACACAAAGAGGTTTTTCATTCTGCAATGGGAATTCTTCGAACAAATGGTACATTCACCGTGGTGACAAAATATCTCTGTTCATGTTTCCCAAAAACAATTGGGAACCTACTGCTATAAGGAATGTATCTATTGTTGGAGGCTCACATTATAAAATTGAGAAGTGGGAATCTAAAGCATCGTTGCAACATTGTAAGATTTTCTATAGATTATCTTGATAGGCAGGTGGATTCATACCTAGTACAATGATGCAAATAGGCAGGTGGATTCCTACCTAGTACAAAGATGAAAATAGCTATAGGAAAATATTACAACAACAATTGTATGATGTAAATAGGGTACTACAACAAGAGTATGATGCATGATGCAAGTTAGAGATTGAACCATTTCACTATATTTATTAAAAATTTATCTCACACTTCTTGGAATTTGGTGGGGCACAAGTTTTCTCCTTCTAGTTCTAAGCCCTTTTTTCGAAACAACTCACAAAGTAATCATGGAACCATTTATTTGTTTTGTTAGGGACAGGAGGTTCAAAAATTTCACAGAAAACATGTGCAACCACCTATATGTTAGTCCATGATATAAATGGACTATAACAAAAAGGGATGTACTTATTCAAACCATCTATAGGTTGTGTTATTCCTATGGGTGCAATTTTATTGGAGTTGTTGTAGAGATTAGTGCAAAATGCTAATTTACCATTGAACCAATTTATGTTTGTTACAACCATTGATGGAGCCATGAACACGTGCATGGGTGAAGAAGACAAGAGAGTATCTACACCAAATAAAGTACCTTCCTTATATGGTGTTATAAGTTCTAACAAGTAACCAACTTATAAGTGACTGCATCCACATATTTTTCCATAAACAGTTTGTTGATGGGATCAAAGTAAAAAAATTACAAATCATGGGTCTAGGTACAATCAACTAATTGTTCGCCTTCATAGAAAGCAATGTCAAGCTTTGGATGAGGTGTTTAAGAAAGTGGAAGGAATTGATCAACAATATTTTGTTCTTTTGAGTGTTCTTCCCAAGACTCTAGAGTGAAATGGGAAGACACCAAGTTGAAAGAATGGCAGGTTGTTGATCTACCACTACGATGCAACATATAGGGCCATGCATTGCAAGAAATAATGTACTTTTGGCAACAAAACCAGTGTTAGATGYATTGGGGAAAGGATACCATTCAKACATGTGAKGAGATCAAACARCGTRCCATATACAATAAAACCCTTATCGGTTATAGCATGGAMATAAGAAATATTACAGTCTAACCAACTAGGGTAACTAATAAACACAATAACTAGAGATGTGAGTAAAATTGGAACTAACAATAATAATCAATAATGAGATTTTCATCAATCATATACAAAGAAGTAGACATAGATATCTCACCCAATCCTTACAACTTGGACCAATTTGGTATGAATAGTCATTTAATGTCACAAGCCAAGCTACTTGGGTCCATGATCCAACCCAAAAGCTAATGTGCTACTGCAAAAATACTATTGTACGTTTGATCATGTGGGGCTTCTACCCAAGTGCCCCAACTTCTTGAAACCATGCTCATAAATATCCAAGATGAGATTAGAAGTATTTTCATGGATTCCTAAAAAACAATCCAACATTACTTTATCCTTCCTATAAACAAAATACAAAACAATAATCAATACAACTTGTGAAACAATGTTGCTTGTTAGAGTGTTTAGAGATATAAACTTTTTGCAAACTAAAATCATACCATTTTTTTTCAAGTCATAAATGATTTTTTTCCTTTCTAATCCAATATTTCATAAAAAAAAAACTAAGCATGTTGTAAATATTTTCGGACTGCATCATTTGGTAGAAAAACAAGGTGATTGTGTCAAAGAAGTCGCAATTGTTGCAATTGCACATGTGTTGAGCTTATGCTTATACTTGGAGGGTGGGGTGAATCAGTATATGATAATTTTTACTTTAATTAACCATTTATCAATCATTCATTAGTTGAGAAACAATAATCACATATAAACTCAAATTAAAATGCACAAAGTTTAATGTGGAAACCCTTGCAGGAGAAAACCACAAAAACCTATCTTTATAAATGGTTGTCGGCACCAACCTACTATTACAAATGGTTGTCGGCACCAACCTACTAGATACACCAATATTCTCATCTGAGCACCAACTCAGCAACATATGTGTAGACACCAATCCAATATCTTCATACACAGAGTACTTCTGACTTCACCTGCATGCTTCATTCCACAGACAATCCTTCAAACCTTAGTCACATGTAGCCTTCATGTCCTAGTGAGCCTCATAGAATCATTCCTATAAATTAATCACTGACGAAAACATTATTTAAAATCAGCATCCACTAACAACAACATCACAACCTCAAAACAGTGCACACGGCAGCATCACAGACCTTCAGTCCTTCATAATGCACCTTGAGAATAAGAAAGACCTCAAGAAAATCCCTTAGACTTCTCTTGCACACCATAAAGACACCTCAGAACCTTTATCACACCTCAGACTTGATCTTTTTCTTGGTTTCTCTACAAATGCCAAAATATATCATGTATTATAGTAATTTTTCCCCACTTTCAAGGCTGACCTGTAAAGATTGGTTGAGCCAACCCCAATTTTCTAGCTTAGTTGTCAGAGGAAAAAAATTCATATCTCATCATTCCTATAGAGTTAGAAGGAATGACATATATCTTTGGAAAGGTATTGGAATGATATTTCCATCCATATAACTTGTGATCACATTTGATCTAAGTATGTAGGATAAAAATGCACTCAAATATAGGGTATCATTCAAATATAGTGTATCCAAACTGACCAAAAATAATACTTTCAACAATCTTCATCTTGCAATATTTATCTTAGACATTTGTAGGATTGTAATATTTATATTGGACGTCTATAGACTCCCCCTATATTTGACATCAATGATAACAATATTTCCAACAATATCCCCCTTTGTCATTGATGGAAACCCTTTGTCGATTATGATACGCTCACTGTCTACAAATTTCCTTGTGTCTGCAATTCTTCCTCTATATACAACTTCTCCCCCTTTGACATCAATGGAAAAGGGTTTCTCCCCCTGATCTTTTGCTTCCCTTTACTGATGATATGAGAGGCATATCACTCCCAACTTTTGTTCCATACAACACTTTTCTTCTTTGACTTCATCAAGTATGTATACATTGCTTGAGGTTCTATTGTTTTTGCCACCAATCTTCTTAAAGCTTATTTCCTTATCTCACAACCTTTAGAATGAAATGTGAGGTTGTATCATTGATCACACATTTGAAGGACACTCAAAATATTATGCTTTAACCCTTCAACATACAGGGCATTATTTGTCTTATTCTTTCCATTATCAAGACTAATGGTACCTTTTCCAAGTATCCTTGCAGAGTCGTTATCTCCAAAAGGAGGGTGAATGGACTTTATTACTGGTCTTCCTACCTTTGAAGGAAAAGACGATATATTTTAAACGTCGACTGATTAACCAAATATTCCCACTTTGTTCGGATCTCTTCAAAGTCCAAGGCTAGCCAAGTCATTGATAGTTATGTTAAAAATATTTTTAAACTTCATGGATTTACCAAAGTTATCGTAAGTGATAGGGATCCCAAGTTTACTAGAAATTTTTGGAAGGAACTATTTTGTCAGATGGGGACATCCATAACCATGAGTACTTCATATCATCCCCAAAGAGATGGCCAAACTGAAGTGGTTAATAAATGCCTCGAAGGATATATAAGGAATTTTGTGAATGATCGTAAGACACAATGGATCAATTGGCTACAACTCACAGAATGGTGGTACAGTAGTACATATCATACCTCAGCAAAAATGCCATCGTTTGAAGCACGGTATGGTTATCCACCTCCCTTTATTCAGGAGTATGTTATCAATTCTAAGGTTATTGTCATAAAAGACTATCTAGCCACGTCAGATGAAGTTCTACGCACTCTTAAAGTTCACCTCAAACAAGCAAGGAACCGAATGAAACAACAAGTTGATAAAAGAAGAAACGACAGAGAATTTACGACAGGCGATTGGGTGTTTGTTCGATTGCAGCCTTATAAGAAAAATTCTCTTAAAAATTACAAGAAACACAAATTGGATCCTAAGTTTTATGGACCCTATCAAATACGAAATAGAAATGGACAAGTTATTTATGCCCTTGATATTCCAAATAAAGGGAAATTGCATGATGTATTTCATGTTTCTTGTTTGCAGAAAAAACTATGTCCTATTGTCCATGTGCAAACATAGTTGCCTCTTTTAGATGAAGAAGGAAGGTTAATTTTAATTCCTGAAGGCATCCTCAAAGTACGAACCAAATTCCTACGTTCTAGAAGAATTAATGACTATTTGATCAAATGGAAGAACCTACCTGAAGATGAAGCCACTTGGTAAGATGAGGAGTTTAGATCTAAACATTCGTCCTTGCTCATGCTTCGAGGATGAAGCTTTTCAAAAAGGGATAACTTGTAATATACCATACGTATATTACAATGCTATTAATTAATAAATTAAATCATTAATGTAATTATTATACATTTGATGTAAAGTCACATCTTTTAAGACAAAAAGACGTGACTCTACTCTTTCATGCGCATTTAATACACGTTGTTGTACATTGTATGGATCATCGAACAATAAATTTATAAAATAATTATATATATTTTATGTATATTTAGTCTTCAACCTTGCACATGGCCATGAAGAGGAATTCTTCTTTGTCAATATCATAAACATATCCATCACTTTCTTTAGACGAGCTATTATCCTCTCTAGAGTAAAAACTCCTCTTCTTAGTATATTTTCCTTTTTTGTGTCTATAATATTTTCCCCTATTAGTGTCCTCATCATCACTGTCTTCCCTTTTTGCATATGGACATTTAGCAGCAAAATGCCCTACTCTACCATAATTAAAACACGCGAAGGGTAGCTTACCTTTGTGTTTTTTAGATCCTCTTTTTATATTTTTCATAAATTGTGATTCTTCTATATTTGATTCATGGTTGGAACAATC
>JASDQU010102390.1:180553-190866 GCA_032191745.1 Picea mariana
TGAATGCATTATAGATCTCTTTGGGATGCCACTAAACGTGGTTGTGTCTCATATTGAATCCACCACTATTGAAGGAACAACTGAGAAAAATATTGAATATCATTTCAACACTTATCATAACCCATTTGTTGAGCCAGCATTATCACCAAGGTTGGAATAATTTGGTTTGTTTGCCAACATGGGGATGAAGAAAGGAAGAACGAAGAGACCGAAGGAGAGGCAATTTTAAGATTCCCTATTCTTGACTTGGCACCAAATGTGGCTATGAAAAACATCCCTCCATCAATCCTATCAAATTTCCGAGGTATGGCCACAGAAGATCCAGATGTTTTCCTATTTGAATTTGATATTTTATGTCGAATCTATAACTATGCAAATAATGATCAAAAATTAAAATTGTTCTCAACAACATTGAAATAATCTACCCTCGGATGGTTCATGGGCCTTGGAGAAGTCTCCACTAGATCTTTAGATGAAATAAAAACCGCCTTTCTCAAGAAGTACCAAGACTAATGGAGGACTAAGGATTCACGCAATGATATTTTCAAAATGAAACAGCAGGATGAGGAGAGTCTTAAGGACTTTGTTGATAGATTTCTATACATCCTTCAAAAGAATAAACTAGGAACACTAAGTGATGAGACAACCAGAACAATTTTTCTGAGGGAAATATTGGAAGAAGACATAGATGTACTCAATTTGATGGGTTCAGGTGATATTTCTCATTTACCATTTGCTGACATTTGCAATTTGTGCAGGAAATATTCAAGGAGTAGAGCCAAATAAGGTAAAGGGATAAGGGATATTTTTTCCAAGGTAACTAAATCTGTTGTAGTTGGAGTAACCAGGCTAGAGTTAGTAAATTTGTTAGAATATTTCAAAACACAAATCCTTGGTACTCTTATCTCACATTTAGATACAATAAAAATTAAAAAGAAACAAGAAGAAGAAATTGCATCTTTAACTATTTTTTGTCATCAGTGTATAAAAAGGAACCCTCCTAGAGAAAGTCCACTAAACAATGTGTAGATTTGTGCTATTTGTGCAGAGGATCACGACATGGATATTTTCCCCCCTCTGTTAGGACTAAAAGTTATTTACAAAGGAGGAAACGAGATAGTTGAACCTTCTTTCCAGGATTCCCCAAAGAGACCATGGAAACCACGTTGTTATAAACCATTTTTTCACACTTTTCTAAGTGTCATAAGTGTCACACTTCACTTTTCTAAGTGTCGCAAGTGTCACACTTTACTATACTCGGTGTCGTTAGTGTCAAAAATTCCATGGTACATTTTGCTAAGTGTCATACCTTATTTGGAACACTTTTCTTAAGTGTCGCCACCTCAACACCATGCATGAATGATCCATTACATCCCCTTGAGCATCAAGAAGAAGAAGACACCTTTAAACCCTGATAATTTGGCCTTTTTCACTCAATCTTGGCTCTGTTTGACCATGGTTGCTCCTATTTTCACTCTGGGGGAGCGACCATCCCCTTGACATAGTGTTAGGAGAGCGACCAAATCACTCTATCTGCCCTTCTAGGGGAGCGACCATCTTGATAAGATCAAAGTGCATGGTTCTAGGGGAAGATTTTGAGAAGAATCTAAGATCTTCTTGGGTTGTTTTCTTGGTTTTGTCACTAGATTAGTTTGAATTTGGATTCTATGCTATGATGGGAATAACCTTATTATGAAGACAACTCATCCCTTACCAATATCCATTCTTTTCTCAACCAAGTCCATATTTTATCCTAAGTGGTTGAGCTCCTATGAATCTATATAACCAGGCCATTTCAGAGTGAGGGGGGATGTAAGGAAAGCATATCAAACTTATGATCTTGTCAAGGAGATCCAAACATTTATTTATGTGAATAAGTTGAGTTGGATTCATGTTCAAGGGTTGAAGAAGAAATCTTGAAGGATTGCAGCAGCATCATCAGGTTGTAAGCTTCTTGATTTTCATATAATAACATAACTTGGCCTATTTCTCTTAATCTCTCTCATTCATTTCTTGTTTATTTGATCACTTTATTTAAGTTATAAATAGGTAGGTTTGTTATTATTTGATCATAGATAGTAGTAGAAGAAGGTTCCTTTGTTATTACACGATCGACTTCACGAAAGAGTTGCTTGGATTGGACCCAACCGTTGGAGTGACAAGGACAAACATTAGAAAACATCTACACAGATCTCTTATCCTTCTCTCTCAACCCTCCTGCAAGAAAATAGAATGGTTTTTTAGGAGGATGTTAGTGTCCATTTGTTATAGGTTGTCTCACCTGTAGGAAACCCAAGTGAGGGAAACTCAACCTGTTCGCAGGTGGGGAATTCTCACCACACACATGTGCAAGGTATGTCCCGAGAACTTTCTCCACGGTTTTTTCCTTCTTAAAATTCTCAACAATGGAACGCTCAGATATATTGGCAACAAAATCATCCTTGGAAACCTACATTGCCACAATAGTACAACCAAAATAAGCCTTGGAAACAAGGCTGGAGAGGGAACAGATATGGAAATATACCTATTCCTGTACCTTATTAATTTTACCCACAGTATCCACAATACCCCTCATTAATTCCACAATACTACCCTTATATGCAAACACAAGTGAGTTTATCTCAACCTACTATTCCACCATTACCACAACTAACTACAAATCCAAACCCCCCTAAACCAACACAACTTCCTGCATAGCCAGCCCCCAATCCTAAAAACTGTCTAGCTCAGTTTGCCTTTAATGTTGATCTACCAACCTTTCCAACATACTTGGTCACTCCAATACCAATACAAGACATACACCTAAGGTCAGAAAAGGTTTTGAAACCAAAAGATTCCACTGTCGTCATTGAAGAGGAAATGGAAGAGGAGGAAACTCCTGACCAAACAAACAATGATGACCAACCTGAGGAAGTAATCATTCCCATTACATGGACACATTCCACTTCATATTTGCAACAACCTCAGGCATTAAAACTTCAAAGTTCCACTTTACACACACAACAGTCACAAGTGCTCAAAATTCCTCCCTATCCGAAGAGATTAGCCATAGAAAAGCTTGTTGTGCAACCAGAATTTGATTTAGAAGCAGAACTGAAAAATGTTTGTTGCAAGTTATAAAGTATGTCCCCATCTATTCCAAAACCATCAGGGAGTTATGCATTAAAAACTAGGAAGAAAACAAAAAGCCCCTCACAATTCAAGTAGTAGGACAACTAGTTGATTTGATGTTTGAAAAGACTGTGATGGAAACATACGTAGATCCAGGAAACTCAGTAGTCATCATCTTTATAAACAATATCCCCTTAGTTAACACCCTCGTTGACTTAGGGGCTTCCATCAACATTATGATTGTCCCAACCATGGAAACATTACAATTGGAAAATCTTTGACCCACTCCCACCGTACTAGAACTTGCTGAGAAATATAGGGTCAAGCCTATTGGAGTCTTGGATGACATCATAGTCACCTTGGATTCATGGGACTATCCCATTCTTTTCTCAGTAATCCAACCCAAGACCACCATGGATGGTCACCCAATGATCCTTGGGAGGCCATGGTTATCCACAACCAATGATTTTATTGGTTGCAAGTTCGAATAGATGACCATATGTAATGGGATGGCCTTGAAGAAATTGATCTTATACCCACCAATGTTTTTTTTAAGCGAAATTTCGCCAATTTGACTAAATTTAATTTTTTTTCAAGAAATTTAGGCTAAAAACTTTCATATTTTCATTAAAAATAAAAAATTTGTAGCCTAATTTATGATTATAGTTATGCATACACTTATATTTTTTGCCTAAATATAAACATGAATTTTCATGAATTTTCAATTGAAGTCGTGTAAATTTATGTAGGAAAAGAAAATGTTTCTAATAATTTACTTCTATTATTTTTTTCACTTCTTTCAACATGTAGGTGGCATATCATGTTGTATATTAGTGTGTAGAATTTTTTCCATGTATTTCTAAAGATATTTCCGATTGCGAAATTTTTTTGTTGTTAGCTCCCTCTTATTGATATGAAAGTTTTTGCTTTTCTAAACATTCTACTATAAGATTTATTTTGTTAATTGTTGTCAATGATGCACATGTGACACTAATGGAATAGTGTTGTTGCTAAATTTTAAAGGTACTAACAAGAAATCAAATGGTTATCGCCTAAGATAAATGATAAAAAAAAATTTATAAATACGGTTTCATCTCCAAATGGTTTGATAAGTTATGACTTATATGATTTGGAAAAAAAAACATTTCTACCCACCAGGTAGACCTGTAGTAGAAGAATCTGCATGGGTAAGATATCCTTATGAAGAATAAGAGATTGTACGCTCTCTTTTGACCATTGAAGAATCCAAAAAATTGAAATAACCCAAAGAAGAAAACTTGTTGAACCAAATTCTTTCTACAGTAGATTTTACTCAACAGTCTAAATGATTTTACGGTCATATTTTTAAAAGAACTTTTCAAGAAAATTGTGGACCAGCAAGCTCTTCATCTCGTCCTATATTATCCATTAAGGAAATTTCTGACCCTTATAGTGTTCCCATTGAGATAAGCCCGGGTAAATTTATAAACATTAACTCTCAATTGGACCAAGAACAAAAAGAACAAGTAATTAGGGTGTTACAAGAACAATCAGGCGTATTTGCATGGGATTACATCGACGTGCGTGGCATCCCCCCTGAAACTTGAATACACCATATCTATACTCAGGAGAATGCTAGACTCGTTCGACAACCTCAATGCCACATGAACCCTACTCTAAAAGACATTGTGAAGGAAGAACTACAAAAACTCATGAATGCCTACTTTATATACTCCATCTCCAATAACAAGTGGGTTTTGCCACTTGTCATCGTTCCTAAGAACTATAAATGGAGAATATGTGTTGACTTTAGGGAGCTTAATAAAGCAAGCCTGAGAGATTATTTCCCATCACCCTTTATTGATCAGGTGTTGGATACCTTGTCAGGAAAACAGTACTTTTCCTTCCTAGATGGTTTTATCGGGTATAATCAAATACAGATTGCATTGGAAGACCAAGAAAAAACCACATTCATGTTCCTGTAAAGGACATTTTCTTATATGATTTTTCCATTTGGTTTATGCAATGCCCCCACTACATTTCAAAGGGCAATGTTAAGCATTGTTTATGATCTAATTGATGAATGTGTGGAAATTTATATAGATGATTTCTCTGTTTATGGTGATACATTTAAAGAAGCACTTGATAATTTGGAAAATGTTTTGATTAGATGTAGGGAATATTACCTTGCTCTAAGTAATGAAAAATGCAGGATGTTATCAAAAGAAGGTATTGTTCTCAGCCATCACATTTCCAATGCAAGTATCAAGGTATACCCTACTAAGATCAAAGTCAACATGGATCTTCCAGCACCACGATCACAAAAGGAGGTAAGAAGTTTTTTGGGTCATGTCGGTTATTATAGGACATTCATTGAAAATTTTACGAAGTTTGCAGCACCAATGTTTAGATTACTTGTTAAAGACATTGATTTTGTAGGGACTCACAATCCCAAGGTGCCTTTGAAGAATTAAATAAAATATTTCCACAACACCATTACTTAGGGGGGGCAATTGGTCCCTCCCCTTTCATATTAGTACATATGCTTCGAACACAACCCTTGGGGTTGTTTTAGAGAAAAAAGAAGATATATCATCCTATGTTATTTATTTCATAAGAAAAAACTTGTCACCATCCGAGATCAATTATACTGTTACCAAAAATGAATTCCTAGCCATTGTACATGCCATAAACAAATTCAAACATTATATAATGGGTTATGAAGTCTTTGTTCACATAGACCACTATGCCATTAAATTCTTAATGAATAAACTATTCACTAATGGCATAATCACTAGGTGGTTATTATTATTGCGGGAGTTTAACATCACTATAATAGATAGGCATGGGAAGGAAAATCTCATTGCAGGTTTCCTCTTCAAAATTCAGAATGGAAGTGAAAGTGATCTTGTAGATAATAGTTTCCCTAATGAGCATTTATTTGTTATTTCTACTAACTCTCCATGGTTCGCAGATTTAGCAAATTATTTGTCCATAGGGAAATTGTCGCAATACCTTTCTTCATAGGAAAAGCAACAAATTATTAAGCTTGGTGCCAATTATTCATGGATCAGAGGTGATCTCTTCCATATTGGACCAGATATTATTATTAGAAGATGTGTACGGGAGGATGATCAGATCTTCAATAGTTTTCGAGCTTTCCATGATGGTCCATGTGGAGGCCACTTTGTTGATAAAAGGACAGCCTACACATTACTTCATCAGGGGTACTACTGGCCAACACTCTTCAAGGATGATAAAAGATATGTAACAAGTTGCGACAGCTGTCAAAGGATGGGAAGGCCCATGCAAGCTAAGGAAATGCCCCTCCAACCATAGGTATTGGTGGAGCCCTTTGAAATATGGGCTTTAGACTTCGTAGGACCAATATCTCATGCATCAAGAAAAGAAGGTATATCTTAGTTGTATAGATTATGTAACCAAATGGGTAGAAGCAAAATCTTTATATGAAGCTAGTGAAAAATATGTTATTGATTTTCTTTATGAGGATATTTTTACTCGTTTTGGTGTTCCAAGAGAGATTGTGACAGATCATGGAGCTCAATTCACATCGAAATCGATGCAATCCCTTGTCCGGTAGTACCATATCAAGCACCACAAGTCCTCACCATGTCATCCATAGGCCAATGGGAAAGTTGAATCCACAAACGAAGTATTGGAGGCCATTTTGACTAAAACAATACAAAGTCAACACAAATATTGGGAAAATAGACTTCTTGAGGCACTTTGGGCCTATAGGAATGCATGGAGTACCACCACGGGGTTCACACTGTATGAGTTGGTCTATGAAAAGAAGGTTCTCCTCCCCATCGAGTTCCAGATCAAAACCTTCAGGATAGCAGTACAACTAGGAATGTATTTGTCAAAGGCCCAATAGCAAAGAGTGGTTCAGCTGAATGAGTTGGATGAAATCCAACAGGATGCCATTCAACACACTATCCTTGTCCAAGAACAATGAGCTAGGTGACATGAAAATTTTATCAAAAAGAGGCACTTCAAGCCTGGTGATTGGGCCATTCTTTTCGACTCTAGATTCAAGAATTTTAAGGGAAAGCTCACTGCACGATGGTTGGGGACTTATGAAGTGGAAATTGTCTTCGAAAATGGCTTTGCCAAGATCAAGACAATAGATGAAGACCAGGTTTCTTTTGTGGTAAATGGGCATAGGTTGAGATTATATCACAAGCCCATGTCCAAAGAAATATGTGTTCATGATATTCTACAATAGTTTGAGATGGAGGTGGTTAATAGGGAGTTTCTTTCTCCCTCTTCCAATTCTACTTGAATTTTCTTCCAAGTTTTTTATTTTGTACATACTTATATAAAATAAAATTATAAGTAAAGAATTATAATTAAAAAAAAAATGAAAAAAAAATAAAGAAAAAATATTCTAGCTATGAAAATCAATTTGCTGATGTAGGTAGACAGGGGCCTATCTAAAAAAAATCTTGCTAGAAGACTAGCCCAAAATAATGTGTTTGCTTTCAGTTGTTAGATTTCACCTTATACTCTTCAAATAATTATGTGTACTCTTGTTTCAAATGATGGGGGATTCACTAAGGCCCTGATTTTGACAACTTTACCTCCATCGACTTCATCACAACATCTGGGGGATCAAAGTCAAATATTTTTGTGGTACCTAGAGGCTTGCATACATTAATGGAAGGTTCTCTCGCTGATGACAGTGGGGATTCATTAATGCCTCTTGTTTGTCAGATCTTTCAAGACACTCGACATCAGCTCATCTATTTGTGGCCAGCAAGGTGTATTAGGGGCACCTTGACTCTCATCGTCATCATTGGTGAGAAGTATTCCATTGGTTAATAGCTTATGTCATTGGCTGGTAATCTAATGACTTCCCTCTATGTTCGACAGCAGCACATCTTTCACATGGATGGATTTGTGCCAAGGTTCAAGGTTGCAGTGAAGACTATTTGATTATGTTCCTGACAACAGTCTCCAATTTTCAGTGTGAATAAAAAGGGAGTTGGATACAGGGAAATTGGGGTAGTCCATTTGTATCAAAAAGAGGTGGTTATCTATATCCTCATTAGATCCTCTGTTGAGAGGTTAGATCTCTCCCTCGTTATAGAGCTTGGGACATGGTCTTGTTATGGCTAGCCACCTTCTATTTCTTTGCTCCCGTTGCAATTACTTTCATTCCCATGGTCCTTGACATCATGGTTCAACCTACTTCCAGTAGCAGATGCACCAGGGTGGAAAATCAACATCAGCAATTTCTATCTCTTCTTGGTTTTCAATTCTATATTTCAACACTTTCTACAAGCTCGGATTTCTTAGGTTCTTAAAAAATTTCTTAAGCAAGTATAGAGGTTGGATTTTATTCATTTTATTGAGAACAATATATTATAGCATTAAATTTACAACAGTGGAGTATCAAAGAATAGAAAAGCAGTGTGTCCAAAACACCAAAGCAACAAAATAGAATTATACATCATTCTCACACTTGCACAAGCAATTTCAACATTTTTCAGCATTCCTACACCTGCACAGGAAACGCAAAGTAGATACTGGAACGTTGTAGCTACATTTTCTAAAGAGGATCTGTTAAGCAGAGTGGGATATGGATTTCTTCTCTATTTTTGGGCACCTGCAGCATCAAATATGACAACAACATCAGTTCCATCACTCCCTTGCATCAATTAAAACCATGCACATGTGGTTGCAAAATGGGTAAATAATATTCTGAGGTAAAACACTTTCAAACTCTGGTTGGTTTATTAACAACTCTCTAATACTTGTTTTACCTTCTTTTTTTTCTTCTTATTCTATGATTATACTACTTTGTTCATTCACTTTGTGTTTATATCCCATATTCCCATATTCAAGTGTTATATGTGTACTCCTTAAATCTATATCTTACACCTATATTTACATTATTTCCGTACAATGTTTTTGCCACCTTTGTATACTCCACTTAGATGCATTATATCCCCACACTTTATACTTTGAACATACACCCATTGCTATTGTTAAGTTTCATCTATCATATGTGGCATCTTGTTTAATTATTTGAAGTTACATTACCCTTCCATGATGGCTCGTTTCGCACGAAGTGGTCATATTGTTTCCCATATATATCAACGTTGATTTCTTATGATGGAACCCTTCAGGCCATGAAATTATTCCCGCTAAGTCCCCATAAAATAAAATCATTGTTCTCGTACCAAATCGTTTTTCCATCATTACCCACGAATAGAACTCGTTTACAAATCAATTGAAGAGCTTGTTTGGAATCATCGACGGGATTCCAAACAAGCTAGAGCTCTATCGTTTTCGACCGCCATCCCTCTGTGCACCTCAATTGTTCCCTGTTATCGAAACCCTTTGTTCTCAAGACTAACACTCAACTATGGTGTGAATTCATTATTGCGTGTAGATATAACCCTATACACTCCCCTTGGTATTTGTTGTAATTCGGCCGAAGTAAAATCCCTGTGGTTGGTTGCATCCAAAAAAATGGTTGTGGATCGTCACGAGCCCAAATCCAGACAAGCCCTTGAGGCCATACCAGAATACCATATGTGACGGAAAATGTTTAAAGAAATGGGATGGCATCACTTTTTCGCTATGTTTTTGGGTTTCAATGACAAAGTCGCGCTCCAATTTGCACAGAGCTTTGATTGTCGACTGGATAGGGTTGGAAATATGGAGATAGAAGTGACAGAAGAAACCTAGCCAATGCCACGGGTCTTCCTAGAACTGGAGAACATTGGTTCAATAAATTGCTTCTTGGACAAGAGGTTTGTAACCGGTTTTTAAAGCCAAAGCATTAGAATGCAAGCTGGGCGAAGGGGATACCAAGAGCATGGATCGTGGATGAATGGCAGGTGACATTGGCAGTCTTACAGAAGTATTTTACTTGTGAACGGAGGTATGATTTCACCTATCAATACCACATCAGAATATTATTGCATTTTGAATCTAAGGCTCTGATAAATTTCCTTCATTACCTCTGGAGAAGTTTAGGAAAGATTGTCAAAAATGATAAAGAAGAATATTTGAAACCCTCAGGGAAGTTTATACCACCATGGTTTGATCAAATTGTTTAATGAAACAGAGCTTCATAAGAAAAATGATACCTGGGAACATTTTCTGAGGGAAAAATAATTTGTTGACCAAATCCCTTCAACTGTAGTAGAGGGTCGAAAGAAACAAGGTAGACACAGTAAGAAAATTGG
>JASDQU010102391.1:59644-72667 GCA_032191745.1 Picea mariana
TCCAATTATATACAAATTCTTAGATACAATTTTTGAGTGAAAATGAGGTGGGACCTCTCATCTCCACTCAGCTCACTTGAATACCTCAATGAAAAGTCAATTGCACAAGAGAGTAGTCTAAAGAACTAGTGTGAAGAATCATAAGGGTATTGTTAAGGGAACAATGTATCCTGATAGGGTAGTGAAATATATCCATAGAAATACTTGGAAACATGTATAAATCAACCCACATAAAAATCATGGAGACAATTAATAAGGGGAAAAGAATGAAGTGGGGAGAAGAATGATGGTGGAGAGAATAAAAAGGGAGGTGGCAAATTGGTTGGTGATGAATCCAAATTTGGAGGTGAAGACAAGAAGGCTCCAAGAACTCATTAATTTTTTGGTAAGATGACGCAAACCCCCTGCCCTCAGGCCGGGATTCGCACAAGATCTTTCTAAATCTACCCTTTGAGTCTAATTGACTCCTTGTTTTTCCCTCGGGGAATATCTCATACACTCACAGTGTATCCATGGGTCCTTATGAGTTGAGCCTATGCGAGAAAACACTAGACATCAACTCTTATCTTAAATTGCATCTTTCGCCAAATTAGAACTTCGGGTTTCACGATTTCGCGATCTCTATTGTCGAGGTTCTCGACTCTTCCACCTGCCGAAACCCGAAATGAAAAAATGCCGAAGTCTTTGGCCGCATCCTCCTCTGCTTCTGTATCGCGTTTCATGACTTCGTAAATTCCAGAACAGGGAACCCCAATCTCTTGTCTCCTAAAGTGTCGAATAGCCGAATCCTGACACGTTCATCAATTTTTTGGCTCCTCAACGGTTTTTTCACCTTTTTGGGGTTTCGGACTTCGCAATTTCACAAATCCTGATGTGAGGTTTCCTGAATCTCCAACCCCCGAACCCCGAAACAGTCAATGGATTCTGACTCTAAATATTGATGAAGACTCGCCACCTGTCCTCTCAGTTGTCCTCGGTCTCTGACGTAGATTCCTGCCACCTGTCACCTTTCCCAACTTTCAGAACTTGAATCAATCTTCAACTGTCGTTCCCCTATCACTTCAAAACCCTGATTTCTGAAGCGATGCCTTCTATGGAATCAACGGTTGGTAGCCTTCCTTGAGATCCAATGGCTCACGTTATTTTGGGATTCCAGGTACCGACAGTTCAAAACTCTCAATCCCAAAACACTTGTCACCACAAATCCCGAATTCCTGAATTCCAAAACACCGAAATGTCGAAACGTGCCTTCACAGATATTTCACGTTTCGCAACTTCAGGATTTTTGATGTGAAGTGTCCTGAATCCTTGTCAACGGGCATGCCAAAACCCCGATTCCCGAAATGCCGAAATGCCACTTCAAGGATTTTTTGGGTTTCGCAACTCCGGGTTTTTCAACACAAAGGCCCCTAGTTCCTTGTCATCAGGTATTCTGATATTCAGAATCCCGAATTACCTAAATATGGAAATTCACATCAAGTTCTATCGCAGCTCACAACTTCGGGATTTCTTCTCTACTATGCCCCGACTCCTTATCATTAGGACCCGCAAAATGAAGAACTCTGAAATTCTGAAAAGCTGGAAATTTTTCTCCTCGCCTTCACACACGATAATATAGTTCATGCTTCGGGAGGTCAAGTGACCAGGGGTTTCGTCCACACTTCAGACATACAACCCCTAAAATGTCGAAAGGATCTCGATGGTCCAACAGTCATGATCAACGGTCCACATTGGATCCTGCCTCTTGAAGGATGGATTCGTCCAATGCTTAACTTCCCCATATCTCTCCTGGATCCTACGGCCCTCGCTATTTCATGAATTATCCACAGAGAAATTCGACCGTTCGATTCTTCCCTCAAGAATCTCTATGGAATGAGCCAATGTTCCTTCACCAGAACTTAACCATCTTCACGAAGATTCTGCTTCCTACCTTCCTTCGAACACTTCAAAGGTGCTACCTCTTCTGAGATTTCTCTGGTAAATTCAAGCCTCGAAAAAGGGCCTTTGCTCACACTCCTTGCGGCAGATCTTCAAATACTTCTACGTATTTGAACTCTCGACTCTGCGCACCTTCTGCAACAACAATCTTTCTCCCTTCCACCTTAGTAAATAAATTCTAAGGACTCAGCTAGCCTACGCATGCCTTGCACAACTCCTGTGCTTCACTTGCACTTCTGCTGGAATGAGAACAACGATATCCCTTCTGAGATTTTAGAGGTAAACTTTAAACCTTTGTCAATGCACTCCTTGCAAACATTTCACTGCACTCATTGGAGGAAATTCTCTCTCAAGAAGAGAAACAATTGAAACTCATTCTCTTTCTTCTCTCAGACTTCAAACATTCAATATGAAATCATACATTCAACAAAGTATTAAATCGAATGTATAACATAGAGAATAAAAAAACTATCAGCATACCATTCAGAATGCATACACAGAAAACATCATAACACCATGAGACTGATTCAAAGATTCATATATTAATTCAAAGATTTTGTACATGGGTTCTTCTCTACAACTCTCTGCTACAACTTTTTTTTTCTGTTTCTCTATGCTAATGTTACAATGATCTAATGATACCATGATCTAAAGATGAGGGTGTCTATATATGTTTTCCCTCCTATGCTCTAAAACTGTCTAATCCATAATTCAAACCTACCTACTTTCATTAACTGGGATTAAATTCCTTTTACATTGACAGATGAGAGCGAATCACTCACGATCTGCTTACAACATTCAGATATAAATGTAAGTATGCTTCTAGCTATTACATTAATTTTCTCTTCTTCATTTTTCAAAAACATTTCCAAAACATGTAAAATGTGTGTTACACCTTCTAGTTGTCTTTTGCCTTCAAGCTCGCTTGGCTAGATGCTTGCGATGCTCCTGCATCATACTCCCTTGCTTGAAAATTTTCATGAACTCTTGTTCATGATCTCTTGCACGGTCTGTCCATCCTTCTGAATTTCTACTTCATCCTCCCAACTAGCATCTTCAACTGGATGTCCCTTCCTTTTGACTAACTATTCAAAATACTTTTTTCTCCTGGTCTTCCTGCTGACCCTCTTATCAATTATACTTTCCATCTGTGGCTTTTTCAACAACAGGCATTTGTTTGGTCCACTGAACTTTTGTCTATTCATTCTCTTCCCCTGCTTCTTCAACTTTGTAATGGTACAAATTTTAGATGTTGAATATCGGTGGAATTCCAATCCCATCGGGTAATTCAATCTCGTATGAGTTTGCCCAAAATTTCTTTATGACCTTCCATGGTCCAATCTTCTTCATTTTCAGTTTGTTATATGTTCCCCTTGGGAGCCTCTCCTTCCTCAGATGTGAGAGAATCAGATCACCAACTTCAAATTGAAGTTCTCGCCTATGTTGATCTTCTCTGCGCTTGTACTTTTGACTTGAATTTTGCAATCGTTCCTTAACTCGGTTGTGAAGCTCCTTCATTGCTTTTGCAAAGTCCTTTGCACTAGCACTTCTGAATTTAGTTTGTTCCATATCTTTTAATTCAGAAACTCCCCTTGGTTTCATTCCATATACAATTTGGAAAGGACTCTGTCATTTTCTTCTATTGATCGAATCATTATAAGAAAATTCTTCCTGTGGCAGAATGTGATCCCATTGACTGTGGTGTTCAGTCACTAGGCTCCTCAGTAAATCTCCCAAGATTCTATTTACAACTTATGTTTGCCCATCCATATGAGGATGATAAGCCGAGCTAAAAGACAAACTTGTCCCCATCTTCTTCCATAAAGTCCTCCAAAAATTTCCTACGAACTTGGTATCTCGATCTGAAACTATACTCCTTGGCAAGCCGTGAAGTCTGATGACTTATTTGAAAAATAGGTTCGCAATATGAGTTGTGTCATTGGTTTTTTGGCATGGTATGAAATGTGCCATCTTTGAAAATCTGTCTACCACCACAAAGATTGAATCACATCCTCTTTGTGTCCTTGGTAATCTCAATATGAAATCCATGCTCACTGCATCCCACAGCCTCTCAGGTATGGGTAATGGCTGCTATAACCTTGTGTTATGCCTTTTCCCCTTTGCGTCCTGACAAATCCTACATATGTCTACAAATTTCTTAACATTTGTCCTCATCCCTGGCCAAAAATATGCGCCATTCAACTTTGATAATGTTTTGTCATGACCGAAAAGTATGGCCAACCCTCCACTGTGTTTTTATTTCAACAAATTCTCCCTCATGGAGCATTTTGGAATACATAATTGATTGCCCTTGAATAATAATCCATCCTGGATCATATATTTGGTCCATTGGCTTCTGTCCCTGAGAATTGGATTCTCAGACGCTTCATACACTTCTTTAAAATCTGGGTCATCCCTGTACATTTCTTTGAGGTTATCAAAACCCAAAGTTTTGACTCTAAATTTCTGTATAAGCAAACATTTCCTGCTCAAAGCATCAACAACTTTGTTAGCAGTTCCATAAATATGTTTAATTACAAAAGTAAAATTCTGCATGTATTCAACCCATTTAGCATGCTTTTGGTTCAATGTTTCTAGTTGAGTCACGAATTGCAAAGCGTGATTATCGTTGTACAAAACAAACTCCTTAGGAACCAAATAATGTCTCCATTTCTTCAGCACTTGTATGACAACATAAAATTCTTTGTCATATGTTTATTATTTAATCTTCACTTCATTCAATTTCTCGTTGAAATATGTGACCGACCTATCGTCCTGGCTCAAGACCGCTCCAATTGCAAACCCACTTGCATCACACCTGACCTGGAACATCTTGTTAAAGTCTGGAAAAACCAGAATTGGTTGCTCCATGATATTTTTCTTTAGTAGATTGAAACTCTTCTCTGCTTCCTCTATCCAATGAAAAGATTTGTGTCTTTTCTTCACCGTATCCATCATTGGTGCACTAATTCCACTGAAGTTTCGGATGAATTTCCTGTAGAAATTAGATAAAGCATGGAAGCTTTGAACTTCAAACACACTTTTCGGTGATGGTCAATTCTTAATCGCCTCTACTTTATCCAGATCCATTTTCAGCTCACCTGCAGAGATAACAAAACCTAGATAAATGAGTTTTTTCCTCATAAATGTTGATTTCTTCACATTAATCAACAATTTCTCTTGTTGTAATCTCCTCATCACTGTAGCTAAATGCTTCAAGTGTTTTTCCTCCGTCTTGTTGAAAATCAGTATATTGTCAAGATATACAATGACGAATTTCCCGATGAACTGCTTCAGGACTTCATTCATCAATCTCATGAAAGTACTGGGCACATTTGTTAAGCCAAATGGCATAACAAGCCATTCATACAGCCCTCATTCATTTTGAATGTTGTCTTCCATTCATCACCTTCTCTCATATGAATTTAATGATATCCTCTTTTCAAATCCATCTTTGAAAAAAAATTTGCTCCACTCAAGCAATCCATCAAATCGTCCATCCTTGGCAATGGAAATCTGTATCTGATGGTAATATTATTGATTGCCCTTGATTTTGTACACATCCTCCAGCCTCCATCTTTCTTTGGGCTGAGCACTGTTGGAACAACACATGGAATCAAGCTCTCTCTAACCAACCCTTTGTCCATTAAATCATGGACCTGTCTCTTGACTTCTTCATTTTTCTGTGGCGTCAACCTATACGCTTCTTTGTTTGGTAAATCGGCTCTAGGTATAAGATCAATGTGATGGATTTTACTCCTGATTAGTGGAAATGAACAAGTTAGTTCGCCCACTACTATATCAACAAACGCCTCCAACAATTTCTAGATTTCCTCTGGTAAATCATGCATACTTGTACTGGTCAAAACAATTCTAGGCTTCTTGACCAAAATAAATTGTGTGTCTTCCTTATTTTTAAACTCCTTAAGAAGTTCCTTCCCACTCATGAGAAGTACAGTGTTGCTCACCTCTGTTTTTACTTCTTTATCCTTAATTGGAAGCAACATGTGTGTCCTCCCATTCTTCTCCAGGGTGTATGTGTTCTTTCTCCCATCATGAATCATGTTTCTGTGATATTGCCATGGTCTACCCAACAATAGATGAAAAAAATCTATGGGAATGACATCACATAATATTTTATCCTTATATCCTCCTATTTTAAATTCAACTAAACATTGTTTAGTGACATTTACCTCATGTCCTTTTTGTAGCCATGAAACTCTGTATGGTCTTGGATGTACGATAGTCTCCGGCTCTAGCTTTTATACCATCTCTGTAGAAACAAGATTATCTATGCTACCACTGTCCACGATGACTTTGCATACCCTGTGTTTGGTCTTGCAAGCAGTTCGAAAAAGTTTGTTCCTTTGGGTTGGGTTCTCTGCCTCCTTCTCTAGCCTTAAGAGATTTTTTCTCATCATTAAATATCTTTCACCCTCAGCATATTCTGCCTCAACATTCTATCCTTGTGATTCGGCAATGTGAGTTTCACCACCTTCTTTCTTCGTATCTGGACACTCATAAGATTTATGTCCAAATTTTCCACAGGTAAAACATTTCACTTAACCACCTCTGCCTCTTCCTCTTCCTCTGGTATGAGGAAAAGTATTTCTATCAACATATTGTCCTCTGTGAGCTTCCCCCTCTCTCAGTTTGGGTTTGAGGTTTCTTCCCCTCTTCTTTAGATTTCTGAGTTCTGTCTTGGGCAATTGTTTTGCGTCTGGCTTGACTTCTGCCTCGGCCTCTTTGAACTTGCTTTTGTCTTAGCTTCTCTTCAGCTTTCAGATCGATCTAATAAGCATCCTCTACATTCTGAAGGGTCATCATGCTCATCTCGTCCTGAATGTCATATCGCAGACCATTCATGTACCCGAGAACATTTTCATCATCGCTTTCCCAATGACCTACTCTGATGTTTATCTTGTAGAACTCTTCAGTGTATTCTTTCACTGACATCATCTTATGTCTCAAATTCTGCATTCTCCGAAACAAAGTAATTTGATAATCCTTGGGTATGAATTTGGCTTTCATCTTCGCAACCATTCTATCCCAACTCTTGATTTTCTACTTGCCTTTGCAGCGTCTGTCAGCCTGTCGTTCATCCCACCATAATGTTGCATGCTCTTTAAGTCTTGTTACAGCGTGCTTGACCTTCTTGTCTTCCTCGACATCCTCATAGTCGAAGTACTTATCCAGAGCCATAATCCAGTCTATAATCTCTTCAACATCTAGGTTTCCTTCATATACTGGAATGTCCATTTTTTCTCTGGAACCTATCCTTGTAACAGCCCTGAATCGACGTTCATCCGCAGCATCTTTGACTGCAACTGCTTCTCCTTCATGTTCATCTTCATTTTCACTTTCATCCTCGCTGATATCTCCAGCGTCGACTGTGCACCTCTATGCTATCTCCATCGCATCAAGCCTGGCACGTAGTTCACACATTTCTCTTTCCACTGTTGGATCAGGCATTGGCCTCTCTCTTCTTCTCGGCGGCATGGCTGTAAAATTTCTCTTTTATCTGCTACAGAAAGCAAATAACTTTTTCTATGCTCTGATACCACTTGACGTGGACCCCCTACTCTTAGGTTAGGATCTGCACAGGATCTTTCTAAATATGCCCCTTGAGTCTAATTGACTCCTTGTTTTTCCCTCGGGGAATATCTCATACACTCACGGTGTATCCACTGATCCTTATGTGTTGAGCTTGTGTGAGAAAACACTAGACATCAACTCTTATATTTTGGCCAACAATGAAATTGCGTCTTTCACCAAATCGGAACTTCAGGTTTCGCAATTTTGCGATCCCTGTTGTCGAGGTTCTCGGCTCTTCCACCTGCCAAAACCCGAAATGTCGAAATGCCAAAGTCTTTGGACGCATCCAACTCTGCTTCTGTATCGCGTTTCATGACTTCAGGAATTCTAGAATAGGGAATCCTGATCTCTTGTCTCCTAAAGTGTCGAATTGTCGAATCTCATCACGTTCATCAATTTTTTGGCTCCTCAATGGGATTTTCGCCTTTTCGGGGTTTCGTACTTCGATATTTCGCGAATCCTGATGTGAGGTTACCTGAATCTCCAACCTCTGAACCCCAAAATAGTCAATGGAGTCTGACTCTGACTATTGATGAAGACTTGCCACCTGTCCTCTCAGTTGTCTTTGGTCTCTGACTTGGATTCCTGCCACCTGTCAACTTTCTCGGCTTTCGGAACTTGAATCAGTCTTCGACTGTCGTTCCCCTATCACTTCGAAACCCCGAATTCTGATGCGATACCTTCTATGGAATCAACGACTGATAGCCTTCCTTGAGATCCAACGACTCACGTTATTTCGGGCTTCCAGGTACCGGGAGTTCAAAACTCTCGATCTCAAAACACTTGTCACCACAAATCCTGAATTCCCGAATTCCGAAACACCAAAATGCCGAAACGTGCCTTCACAAATATTTCACGTTTCGAAACTTCGGGATTTCTGACGTGAAGTGTCCCGAATCCTTGTCAACGGGCATGCCAAAACCCCGATCCCCGAAATGCCGAAATGCCACTTCAAGGATTTTCCAGGTTTTGCAACTCTGGGTTTTTCAATACAAAGGCCCCTGGCTCCTTGTCATCAGGACTTCCAGTATTCCAAATCCCAAATTACGTAAATCTCGAAATTCACATCAAGTTCTGTCACATCTCATGACTTCGGTATTTCTCCGCTACTATGCCTCAACTCCTTTTCATTAGGACCCCCGAAATGTTGAAATCTGAAATTATGAAACGCTGAAAATTCTGCTCCTCGCCTTCACTTATGATAATCCAGTTTATGCTTAGGGAGTTCGAGAGACCAAGGGTTTCGTCCACACTTCAGACATACAACCCTTGAAATGTCGAAAGGATCTTGACGACCCAACAGTCGCGATCAATGGTCCACATTGGATCCTGCCTCTGAAAGGATGGATTCGTCCAATGCTTAACTTCCCTGTAGCTCTCCTGGATCCTACGGTCCTCGCTATTTCATGAATTCTCCACAGATAAATTCAACTGTTCGATTCTTCCCTCAAGAATCTCTATGCAACGAGCTAATGTTCCTTCACTGAAGCTTAACCATCTTCATGAAGATTCCACTTCCTGCCTTCCTTCGAACACTTCAAAGGTGATACCTCTTATGAGCTTTCTCTGGTAAATTCAAGCCTCGAAAAAGGGCCTCTACTCGCACTCCTTGCTGTAGACCTTCAAATACTTATGTGTATTTAAACTCTCAACTCTGTGCACCTTCTGCAACAACAGTCTTTCTCCCTTCCACCTTAGTTAATAATTTCAAAAGACTCATTTAGCCTGCACATGCCTTGCACGGCTCCTGTGCTTCACTTGCACTTCTGCTGAAATGAGAACAACAGTATCCCTCCTAAGCTTTCAGAGGTAAACTCTGAACCTTTGTCAACGCACTCCTTGCGGACATTTCACTACACTCCTTGCAGGAAATTTTCTCCTAGGAAGAGAAACAATTGAAACTCGTTCTCTTTCTTCTCTCAGACTTCGAACATTTAATATGAAATCATACATTCAACACAGTATTAAATCAAATGTATAATAGAGAGAATAAAACAACTATTAGCATACCATTCAGCATGTATACATAGAAAACATCATAACACCATGAGTCTGATTCAAAGCTTCATATATTAATTCAAAGCTTCTGTACATGGGTTCTTCTCTACAACTCTCTGCTATAGCTTTCTTCTTCTGCTGCTCTACGCTAATGTTACAATGATCTAATGATACCATGATTTAAAGATGAGGGTGTGTATATCCATTTTCCCTCCTACACTCTAAAACTGTCTAATCCATAATTCAAACCTACCTACTTTCATTAACTGGGCTTAAATGCCTTTTACATTGACAGATGAGAGAAAATCGCTCACGATCTGTTTACAACAGTCAGATATAAATGTAAGTATGCTTCTAGCTATTAAATTAATTTTTACTTTTTCATTTTTCAAAAACATTTGCAAAATGTGTAAAATGTGTGTTGCACTTTCTAGTTGTCTTCTGCCTTCATGCTCGCTTGGTTGGCCGCTTGCGATGCTCCTGCATCATACTCCCTTGCTTGAAAATCTTCATGAACTTCTGTTCATGAGCTCTTGCATAGTCTGTCCATGCTTCTGAATTTCTGCTTCATCCTCCCAACTGGTATCTTCAACTGGATGTCCCTTCCATTTGACCAAGTATTCAAAATACTCTTTCCTCATGGTCTTCCTGTTGACCCTCTTATCAATTATAGTTTCCATTTGTAGCTTTTCAGCTACAAGCATTTGTTTGGTCCACTGAACTTCTGTTTGCTCATTCTCTGCCCCTGCTTCTTCATCTTTGTATGGGTACAAATCTGAGATGTTGAATATCGGTGAAATTTCGATCCCATCAGGTAATTCAATCTCGTATGTGTTTGCCCTAAATTTCTTTATGACCTTGCATGGTCCAATCTTCTTCATTTTTAGTTTATTATATGTTCCCCTTGGGAACCTCTCTTTCCTCAGATGTGAAAGAATCGTATCACCAACTTCAAATTGAAGTTCTTGTCTGTGTTGATCTGCTCTATGCTTGTACTCTTGACTCGAATTCTGCAATCGTTCATTAACTCGGTTGTAAAGCTCCTACATTGCTTCTGCAAAGTCCTCTGCACTAGCACTTCTAAATTCAGTTTGTTCCATATATTTTAATTCAGAAACTCCCCTTGGATGCATTCCATATACAATTTGGAATGGACTCTACCCTGTGCTTCTATTGATTGAATCATTATAAGTAAATTTCATCTGTGGTAGAATGTGATCCCACTGACTATGGTGTTAAGTCACTAGGCTCCTCAGTAAATCTCCCAAGCTTTTGTTTACAACTTCCGTCTACCCATCCATCTGAGGATGATAAGTTGAGATAAAAGACAAACTTGTCCCTAGCTTCTTCAATAAAGTCCTCCAGAAATGTCCTACGAACTTGGTATCTCGATCTGAAACTATACTCGTTGGCAAGCCGTGAAGTCTGATGACTTCTTTGAAAAAAAGGTTCACATTATGAGTTGCGTCATTGGTTTTCTGGCATGGTATGAAATGTGCCATCTTTGAAAATCTGTCTACCACCACAAAGATTGAATCACATCCTCTTTGTGTCCTTGGTAGTCCCAATATGAAATCCATGCTCACTGTATTCCACGACCTCTCAGGTATGGGTAATGGCTGGTATAACCCTGTGTTCTGCTTTTCCCCTTTACGTGCTGACAAATCCTACGTCTGTCCACAAATTTCTTAACAGTTGTCCTCATCCCTGGCCAAAAATATGCACCATTCAACTTTGAGAACATTTTGAAATGACTGAAATGTGTGGCCAACCCTCCACTGTGTTTTTCTTTCAACAGATTCTCCCTCATGGAGCATTTCTGAATACATAGTTGATTGCCCCTGAATAATAATCTGTCCTGGATCATATATTCGGCCCATTGTCTTCTGTCCCTGAGAATTGGTTTCTCATACGCCTCATATGCTTATTTAAAATCTAGGTCATCCCTGTACATTTCTTTGAGGTTATCAAAACCCAAAGTTTTGACTCTAAATTCCTACATAAGAAAACATTTCCTACTCAAAGCATCAACAACTTTGTTAGCAGTTCCAGAAATATGTTTAATTACAAAAGTAAAATTCTACATGTATTCAACCCATTTAGCATGCTTTTGGTTCAACTTTTCCTATTGAGTCACGAATTGCAAAGCATGATTATCCTTGTACAAAACAAACTCATTAGGAACCAAATAATGTCTCCATTTCTTCAGCGCTTGTATGACAACATAGAATTATTTGTCATATGTTGAGTATTTAATCTTCGCTTCATTCAATTTCTTGTTGAAGTATGTGACCGACCTATCATCCTGGCTCAAGACCGCTCCAATTGCAAACCCACTTGCATCACACCTGACATGGAACATCTTGTTAAAGTCTGGAAAAACCAAAATTGGTTGCTCCGTGATCTTTTTCTTCAATAGATTAGAACTCTTCTCTTCTTCCTTTGTCCAATGAAAAGATTTGTGTCTTTTCTTCACCATATCCATCATTGGTGCACTAATTCTACTGAAGTTTCGGATGAATTTCCTGTAGAAACTAGCTAAACCATGGAATCTTTGAACTTCAAACACACTTTTCGGTGATGGCCAATTCTTAATCGCCTCTACCTTATCCGGATCCATTTTCAGTGCATCTGTAGAGATAACAAAACCCAAATAAATGAGTTTTGTCCTCATAAATGTTGATTTCTTCACATTAATCAGCAATTTCTCTTGCTGTAATCTCCTCATAACTGTAGCTAAATGCTTCAAGTGTTCTTCTTCCGTCTTGTGGAAAATCAGTATATCATCAAGATATACAATGATGAATTTCCCGATGAACTCCTTCAGGATTTCATTCATCAATCTCATGAAAGTACTGGGTGCATTTGTTAAGACAAATGGCATAACAAGCCATTCATACAGCCCCTCATTCGTTTTGAATGTTTTCTTACATTCATCACCTTCTCTCACATGAATTTGATGATATCCACTTTTCAAATCCATCTTTGAAAAAAACTTTGCTCCACTCAAGCAATCCATCAAATCGTCCATCCTTGGCAATGAAAATCTGTATCTGATGGTAATCTTATTGATTTCCCTTGAGTCTGTACACATCCTCCAACCTCCATCTTTCTTTGGGCTGAGCACTGTTGGAACAACTCATGGACTCAAGTTCTCTCTAACCAACCCTTTTTCCATTAAATCCTAGACCTGTCTCTTGACTTCTTCATTTTCCTGTGGCGTCAACCTGTACGCTTCTTTGTTCGGTAAACTGGCTCCAGGTATAATATCAATGTGATGGCTTATACTCTTGATTGGTGGCAATGTACAAGGTAGTTCGTCCACTACTATATCAACAAACTCCTCCAGCAACTTCTGGATTTCCTCTGGTAAATCATCCATCCTTGTACTGGCCAAAACAATTCTAGGCTTCCTGACCACAATAAATTGTGTGTCTTCCTTCTTTTTAACCTCCTTAATAAGTTCCTTCCCACTCATGAGAATTACAATGT
>JASDQU010102391.1:74042-84646 GCA_032191745.1 Picea mariana
TATTTCATACACTCACGGTGTATCCACTGATCCTTATGAGTTGAGCTTGCGTGAGAAAACACTAGACAACAACTCTTATATTCTGACCAACAATGAAATTACCTCTTTCGCCAAATTGGAACTTCGGGTTTCGCCATTTCGCGATCCCTGTTGTCGAGGTTCTCGGCTCTTACGCCTGCCAAAACCCAAAATGTCGAAATGCCGAAGTCTTTGAATGCATCCAAATCTGCTTCTGTATCGCGTTTCATGACTTTGGGAATTCTAGAATAGGGAAACCCGATCTCGTGTCTCCTAAAGTGTCAAATTGTCGAATCCCATCACGTTCATCAATTTTTTGGCTCCTCAATGGGATTTTCGCCTTTTCATGGTTTCGTACTTTGAGATTTCATGAATCCTGATGTGAGGTTACCTGACTCTCCAACCCCTAAACCCCAAAATAGTCAATGGAGTATGACTCTGACTATTGATGAAGACTTGCCACCTGTCCTCTCAGCTGTCCTCGGTCTTTGACTTGGATTTCTACCACTTGTCAACTTTCCAGGCTTTCGAAACTTGAATCAGTCTTTGACTGTCACTCCCCTATCACTTCGAAACCCTGAATTCTGAAGCAATACCTTCTATGGAATCAACGGCTGATAGCCTTCCTTAAGATCCAATGACTCACGTTATTTTGGCTTCCAGGTACTAGGAGTTCAAAACTCTCGATCCCAAAACACTTGTCACCACAAATCCCGAATTCCCGAATTCTGAAACACCAAAATTTTGAAACGTGCCTTCACAGATATTTCACGTTTCACAACTTTAGGATTTCTGACGTGAAGTGTCCCGAATCCTTGTCAACGGGCATGCCAAAACCCCGATCCCCGAAATGCCGAAATGCCACTTCAAGGATTTTCCAAGTTTTGCAACTCTCAGTTTTTCAATACAAAGGCCCCTGGCTCCTTGTCATCGGGACTTCCGGTATTGCGAATACCAAATTACCTAAATCTTGAAATTCACATCAAGTTCTGTCACATCTCATGAATTTGGGATTTCAGCACTACTATGCCCCGACTCCTTTTCATTAGGACCCCCGAAATGCTGAACTCTGAAATTCTGAAATGCTGAAAATTCTGCTCCTCACCTTCACTTACAATAATCCAGTTTACGCTTAGGGAGGTCGAGCGACCAAGGGTTTCATCCACACTTCGGACATACAACCTCCGAAATGTCGAAAGGATCTTGATTGTACAACAGTCGCGATCAATGGTCCACATTGGATCCTGCCTCTGAAAGGATGGATTTTTCCAATGCTTAACTTCCCTGCAACTCTCCTGGATCCAACGGTCCTCGCTATTTCATCAATTCTCCACAGAGAAATTCGACCGTTTGATTCTTCCCTCAAGAATCTCTATGCAACAAGCCAATGTTCCTTCACTAGAGCTTAACCATCTTCATGAAGATTCCACTTCCTGCCTTCCTTCGAACACTTCAAAGGCGCTACATCTTCTGAGCTTTCTCTGGTAAATTCAATCCTCGAAAAAGGGCCTCTACTCGCACTACTTGCAGCAGACCTTCAAATACTTCTGTGTATTTAAACTCTCAACTATGTGCATCTTTTGCAACAACAGTCTTTCTCCCTTCCACCTTAGTTAATAATTTCAAAGGACTCATCTAGCCTGCACACGCCTTGCATGGCTCCTGTGCTTCACTTGCACTTCTGTTGGAATGAGAACAACAGTATCCCTCTTGAGATTTCATAGGTAAAATCTGAACCTTTGTCAACACACTCCTTGTGGACGTTTCACTACACTCCTTGCAAGAAATTCTCTCCTAGGAAGAGAAACAATTGAAACTCATTCTCTTTCTTCTCTCAGACTTTGAACATTTAATATGAAATCATAAATTCAACACAGTATTAAATCAAATGTATAATAGAGAGAATAAAACAACTATTAGCATACCATTCATCATGTATACATAGAAAACATCATAACACCATGAGTTTGATTCAAATCTTCATATATTAATTCAAAGCTTTTGTACATGGGTTCTTCTCTACAACTCTCTGCTATAGCTTTCTTCTTCTGCTGCTCTATGCTAATGTTACAATGATCTAATGATACCATGATCTAAATATGAGGGTGTGTATATCCATTTTCCCTCCTACACTCTAAAACTGTCTAATCCATAATTCAAACCTACCTACTTTCATTAACTGGGCTTAAATGCCTTTTACATTGATAGATGAGAGAAAATCGCTCACAATCTGTTTACAACAGCCAGATATAAATGTAAGTACGCTTCTAGCTATTACAATAATTTTCACTTCTTTATTTTTCAAAAACATTTCCAAAACGTGTAAAATGTGTGTTTCACATTCTAGTTGTCTTCTGCCTTCATGCTCGCTTGGTTGGCCTCTTGTGATGCTCCTGCATCATACTCCCTTGCTTGAAAATTTTCATGAACTCATGTTCATGAGCTCTTGCATAGTCTGTCCATGCTTCTGAATTTCTACTTCATCCTCCCAACTGGTATCTTCAACTGGATGTCCCTTCCATTTGACCAAGTATTCAAAATACTTTTTCCTCTTGGTCTTCCTGTTGACCCTCTTATCAATTATACTTTCCATTTGTAGCTTTTCAGCTATAAGAATTTGTTTGGTCCACTGAACTTCTGCCTGTTCATTCTTTACCCCTGCTTCTTCATCTTTGTAAGGGTACAAATCTGAGATGTTGAATATTGGTGAAATTTCGATCCCATCAGGTAATTCAATCTCGTATGTGTTTGCCCCAAATTTCTTTATGACCTTGCATGGTCCAATCTTCTTCATTTTCAGTTTGTTATATGTTCCCCTTGGGAACCTCTCCTTCCTCAGATGTGAAATAATTCGATCACCAACTTCAAATTGAAGTTCTCACCTGTGTTGATCTGCTCTATGCTTGTACTCTTGACTCAAATTCTGCAATCGTTCCTTAACTCGGTTGTGAATCTCCTTCATTGCTTAAGCAAAGTTCTCTGCACTAGCACTTCTAAATTCAGTTTGTTCCATATATTTTAATTCAGAAACTCCCCTTGGATGCATTCCATATACAATTAGGAATGGACTCTGTCCTGTGCTTCTATTGATTGAATCATTATAAATAAATTTCATCTGTGGTAGAATGTGATCCCACTGACTGTGGTGTTCAGTCACTAGGCTTTTCAGTAAATCTCCCAAGCTTTTGTTTACAACTTCTGTCTGCCCATCCATCTGAGGATGATAAGTTGAGCTAAAAGACAAACTTCTCCCCATATTCTTCCATAAAGTCCTCCAGAAATGTCCTACGAACTTGGTATCTCGATCTGAAACTATACTCCTTGGCAAGCCATGAGTCTGATGACTTCTTTGAAAAACAGGTTCGCAATATGAGTTGCGTCACTGGTTTTCTGGCATGGTATGAAATGCGCCATCTTTGAAAATCTGTCTACCACCACAAAGATTGAATCACATCCTCTTTGTGTCCTTGGTAGTCCCAATATTAAATCCATGCTCACTACATTCCACGGCCTCTCAGGTATGGGTAATGGCTGGTATAACCCTGTGTTCTGCCTTTTCCCCTTTGTTTGCTGACAAATCCTACATCTGTCCACAAATTTCTTAACATCTTTCTTCATCCCTGGCCAAAAATATGTGCCATTCAACTTTGAGAACATTTTGTCATGACCGAAATGTGCGGCCAACCCTCCACTGTGTTTTTCTTTCAACAGATTCTCCCTCATGGAGAATTTCTGAATACATAGTTGATTGCCCCAGAATAATAATCCGTCTTGGATCATATATTCGGTCCATTGGCTTTTTTCCCTGAGAATTGGATTCTCATATACCTCATACGCTTCTTTAAAATCTGGGTCATCCCTATACATTTCTTTGAGGTTATCAAAACCCAAAGTTTTGACTCTAAATTCTTGCATAAGCAAACATTTCCTGCTAAAAGCATCAACAACTTTGTTAGCAGTTCCAGAAATATGTTTAATTACAAAAGTAAAATTCTACATGTATTCAACCCATTTAGCATGCTTTTGGTTCAACTTTTCCTGTTGAGTCATGAATTGCAAAGCGTGATTATCGTTGTACAAAACAAACTCATTAGGAACCAAATATTGTCTCCATTTCTTCAGCGCTTGTATGACAACATAGAATTCTTTGTCATATGTTGATTATTTAATCTTCGCTTCATTCAATTTCTCGTTGAAGTATGCGACTGACCTGTCATCCTAGCTCAAGACTGCTCCAATTGCAAACCCACTTGCATCACACCTGACCTGGAACGCCTTGTTAAAGTCTGGCAAAACCAAAATTGGTTGCTTCGTGGTCTTTTTCTTCAATAGATTGGAACTCTTCTCTGCTTCCTTTGTCCAATGAAAAGATTTGTGTCTTTTCTTCACTGTATCCATCATTGGTGCACTAATTCTACTGAAGTTTTGGATGAATTTCCTGTAGAAACTAGCTAAACCATGGAAGCTTTGAACTTCAAACACACTTTTCGGTGATGGCCAATTCTTAATCGTCTCTACCTTATCCGGATCCATTTTCAGCTCATCTGTAGAGATAACAAAACCCAAATAAATGAGTTATGTCCTCATAAATGTTGATTTCTTCACATTAATCAGCAATTTCTCTTGATGTAATCTCCTCATCACTACAACAAAATGCTTCAAGTGTTCTACTGTCGTCTTGTTGTAAATCAGTATATCATCAAGATATACAATGACGAATTTCCCGATGAACTCCTTCAGGATTTCATTCATCAATCTCATGAAAGTATTGGGTGCATTTGTTAAGACAAATGGCATAACAAGCCATTCATACAGGCCCTCATTCATTTTGAATGTTGTCTTACATTCATCACCTTCTCTCATACGAATTTGATGATATCCACTTTTCAAATCCATCTTTGAAAAAAACTTTTCTCCACTCAAGCAATCCCTCAAATCGTCCATCCTTGGCAATGGAAATCTGTATCTGATGGTAATCTTATTGATTTCCCTTAAGTCTGTACCCATCCTCCAGCCTCCATCTTTCTTTGGGCTAATCACTGTTGGAACAACACATGGACTCAATCTCTCTCTAACCAACCCTTTGTCCATTAAATCCTAGACATATCTCTTGACTTCTTCATTTTCTTGTGGCATCAACCTGTACACTTCTTTGTTCAGTAAACTAGCTCTAGGTATAATATCAATGTGATGGCTTATACTACTGATCGGTGGCAATGTACAAGGTAGTTCGTCCACTACTATATCAGCAAACTCCTCCAACAACTTCTGGATTTCCTCTGGTAAATCATCCATCCTTGTACTGGTCAAAACAATTCTAGGCTTCCTGACCACAATAAATTGTGTGTATTCCTTCTTTTTAACCTCCTTAAGAAGTTCCTTCCCACTCATGAGAATTACAGTGTTTCTCACCTCTGTTTTTACTTCTTTATCCTTAATCGACAACAACATGTGTGTCCTCCCATTCTTCTCCAAGGTGTATGTGTTCTTTATCCCATCATGAATCATGTTTCTATCATATTTCCATGGTCTACCCAGCAATAGATGACAAACATCCATGGGAATGACATCACATAATATTTCATCCTTATATCCTGCTATTTTAAATTCAACTAAACATTGTTTAGTGACATTTACCTAATGTCCTTTTTGTAGCCACGAAACTCTGTATGGGCTTGGATGTACGATAGTCTCCAGCTCCATCTTTTCTACCGTCTCTGTAGAAACGAGATTATCTGTTCTACCACTATCCACTATTACTTTGCATACCCTGACTTTGGTCTTGCAAGTAGTCTGAAAAAGTCTGTTCCTTTGGGCTAGGTTCTCTGTCTCCTTCTTTGGCATTAAGAGAACTTTCCTCGTCATTAAAGATCTTCAGCCCTAAACATCTTCTACCTCAACATTTCATCCTTGTGCTTTGGCAATGTGAGTTTCACCACCTTCTTTCTTCCTATCTGGACACTCATAAGATTTATGTCCGAATTTTCCACAGGTAAAACATTTCACTTCACCACCTTTGCCTCTTCCTCTTCCTCTGGTACGAGGAAAAGTATTTCTATCAGCATATTGTCCTCTCTATGAGCTTCCCCCTCTGTAAGTTTGGGTTTGAGGTTTCTTCCCCTCTTCTTTAGATTTCTAAGTTATGTCTTGGGAAATTGTTTTGCCTCTTGCTTGACTTCTACCTCGTCCTCTTTGACCTTGTTTTTGGCTCAGCTTCTCTTCAGATTTCAGTGCCATCTAATAAGCATCCTTTACATTCCTAAGGGTCATTGTGCTCATCTCGTCCTGAATGTCATATCACAGACCATTCATGTACCTGGCAACCTTTTCATCATCGCTTTCCCGATGACCTACTCTGATGTTTATCTTGTAGAACTCTTCAGTGTATTCTTTCACTGACATCAAATTCTATCTCAAATTTTGCATTCTCCCAAATAGAGTAATTTGATAATCCTTGGGTATGAATTTGGCTTTCATCTTCGGAACCATTCTATCCCAACTCTTGATTTTCTGCTTGCCTTTGCAGTGTCTGTCAGCCTGCAGTTCATCCCACCATAATGTTGTATGCCCTTTAAGTCTTGTGACAATGTGCTTGACCTTCTTGTTTTCCACGACATCCTCATAGTCGAAGTACTTATCCAGAGCCGTAATCCAGTCTAGAAGCTCTTCAACACCCAAGTTTCCTTCATATACTGGAATGTCCATTTTTTCTCTAGCACCTATCCTTGTAACAACCCTGAATAGGAGTTCATCTGCAACATCTTTGGGTGCAACTGCTTCTCCTTCATGTTCAACTTCATTTTCACTTTCAGCCTCACTGATATCTCCAGCGTCGACTGTACGCCTCTGTTCTATCTCCATGGCATCAAGCCTGGCACGTAGTTCGCGCATTTCTCTTTCCATTGTTGGATCAGGCATTGGCCTGTCTCTTCTTCTTGGCGGCATGGTTGTAAAATTTCTCTTTTCTCTGCTACAGAAAGAAAAGAACTTTTTCTATACTCTGATACCACTTGATGCAGACCCCCTGCCCTCAGGCTGGGATCCACACAGGATCTTTCTAAATCTGCCCCTTGAGTCTAATTGACTCCTTGTTTTTCCTTCAGGGAATATCTCATACACTCACAGTGTATCCACAGGTCCTTATGAGTTGAGCCTACATAAGAAAACTCTAGACATCAACTCTTATCTTCTGACCAACAATGAAATTGTGTCTTTCGCCAAATTGGAACTTCAAGTTTCACGATTTCACGATCCCTGTTGTCAAGGTTCTCGGCTCTTCCACCTGCCACAACCTGAAATGTCAAAATGGCGAACTCTTTGGCCATGTCCTCCTCTGCTTCTGTATCACGTTTCGTGACTTCGGGAATTCCAGAATAGGGAACCCTGATCTCTTGTCTCCTAAAGTGGTGAATTTCCAAATCCCGTCACGTTCATCAATTTTTTCGCTCCTCAACGTGTTTTTCGCCTTTTGGGGGTTTCAGACTTCACGATTTCGTGAATCCTGACATGAGGTTTCCTGACTCCCCAACCCCTAAACCCTGAAATAGTCAATGGATTCTGACTCCAACTATTGACAAAGACTCACCACCTACCCTCTCATCTTTCCTTGGTCTCTGACATGGATTCCTGCCACCTGTCACCTTTCTCGGCTTTCAAAACTTGAATCAGTCTTCAACTGTCATTCCCCTATCACTTCGAAACCTCGAATTTCAAAGCGATGCCTTCTATGGAATCAATGGCTGATAGCCTTCCTTGAGATCGAATGACTCACGTTATTTCGGGCTTCTGGGTACCGGGGGTTCGAAACTCTCAATCCTAAAACACTTGTCACCACAAATCTTGAATTCCCGAATTTCGAAACACCAAAATGCTGAAACGTGACTTCACAGATATTTCGTGTTTCACAACTTTGGGATTTCTGACATGAAGTGTCCTGAATCCTTGTCAACAGGCATGCCGAAACCCCGATCCCCAAAATGCCACTTCAAGGATTTCCCGAGTTTCACAACTCTGGGTTTTTCAATACAAAGGCCCTTGGCTCCTTGTCATCAGGACTTCCGGTATTCCGAACCCTGGATTACCTAAATCCCAAAATTCACATCAAGTTCTGTCGTAGCTCATGAATTTGGGATTTATTCTCTACTATGCCCCGACTCCTTATCATTAGGACCCCCAAAATGCCGAACTCCAAAATTCTGAAACACTGAAAATTATGCTCCTCACCTTCACACACAATAATCCAATTTGCGCTTCTGGAGGTCGAGCAACCAAGGTTTTCGTCCACACTTCAGAATTACAACACCCAAAATGCCGAAAGGATATCGATGATCCAACATTCATGATCAACGGTCCACATTGGATCCTTCCTCTCAAAGGATGGATTTTTCCAATGCTTAACTTCCCCACAACTCTCCTGGATCCTACAGTCCTCACTATTTCGTGAATTCTCCACAGAGAAATTCAACCATTCAATTATTCCCTCAAGAATCTCTATGCAATGAGCCAATGTTACTTCACTGAAACTTAACCATATGAACGAAGAGTCCACTTCTTGCCTTCCTTTGAACACTTCAAAGGTGCTACCTCTTCTGAGATTTCTTCTGGTAAATTCAAGCCTTGAAAAAGGGCCTCTTCTTGCACTCCTTGCGGCAAACCTTCAAACACTTCTGCGTATTTGAACTCTTGACTCTGTGCACCTTCTGCAACAACAGTCTTTCTCCCTTCCACCTTAGTTAATAACTTCTAAGGACTCAGCTAGCCTGCGCACACCTTGCACGGCTCCTGTGCTTCACTTGCACTTCTGCTGGAATGAGAACAATAGTATCCCTCCTGAGCTTTCAGAGGTAAACTCTGAACCTTTGTCAATGCACTCCTTGCAAGAAATTCTCTCTTAGGAAGAGAAACAATTGAAACTCATTCTCTTTCTTCTCTCAGACTTCAAACATTTAATATGAAATAATACATTCAACACAGTATTAAATCAAATGTATAACAGAGAGAATAAAACAACTATCATCATACCATTTAGCATGTATACACAGAAAACATCATAACACCATGAGTCCAATTCAAAGCTTCATATATTAATTCAAAGCTTTTGTACATGGGTTCCTCTCTAAAACTCTCTGCTACATCTTTCTTCTTCTTCTTCTCTATGGTAATGTTACAATGATCTAATGATACCATGATCTAAAGATGAGGGTGTCTATATTTGTTTTCCCTCCTACGCTCTAAAACTGTCTAATCGATAATTCAAACCTACCTACTTTCATTAACTGGGCTTAAATGCCTTTTACATTGATAGATGAGAGCGAATCGCTCACGATCTGTTTACAACAGTCAGATATAAATGTAAGTATTCTTCTAGCTATTACATTATTTTTCTCTTCTTCATTTTTCAAAAACATTTCCAAAACGTGTAAAATGTGTGTTGCACTTTCCAGTTGTCTTCTGCCTTCATGCTCACTTGGTTGGCTTCTTGCGATGATCCTACATCATAAGAATTCTTAGGCATCACTATTTCTATCATAGATCAATATTAACCCTAGAATTATCAATCATTGAGAGTTGTAGATGCTACAACTCTTCCCACAGTCCCGTGGGCAGAGTTATCTTTCGTGTGGGAAAATTTGCCTATCTATGTGCCTAAATGACCACCATATAAGATGATTGTGCCTCTAAAATGAGTTTGATGAATCTTGATGTGTCACACTCATTAGAGAGGCACAATCCTCTTATATGATGGTCACTTATGCACATAGAAACGAAAGTGGGAAGAATTTCCTTTGTATGTGCCGAAATTTCCACGGTATAAGAGGATTGTGCCTCTCTAATGAGTGTGAGACATATAGATGTATCACACTCATTAGAGAGGAACAATCATCTTATAAGGTGGTCATTTTGGCACATTGAAAGGCAAATTTTCCCAAAGACATGTGGATAGAGTTGTAGCATCTACAACTCTTCTCACAGGCTTGTGGAAAACGTTGTAGATGCTACAACTCTACCCACAAGACTGTGGGAATATTTGTAGACAATACAAATATACCCTCAGGCCTATGTGGCATAGTTTTTCAGAGGGATACCAAATAACATGCTCCATAATTGGGAATTATTCAATGTTGAGTGACATCCAATACATCAGGTGGCTCAATGGAGAGATTGAGCCAATGTTTGAGATAATGGTGGCACAAGATATAACAACTCCTCCACATATCCCTACCACATATAACATAAAATAAGTCCCTCCTTCCAGTATCGCAATTGGGCATGGAAGAAACCCAAGAAGCAACTAATATAGGAATTGATGATACTAATGTACAAGACCTCCTATACTAGTTGGAGAAAGCAAGGGAACTGGTCCTTGGATGGATAACCAATGCAAAGTCAAGGAGGGAAGTAGAAAGTAGAGGTAGAAAAATTTCTTTAATGTGGCATGAAAAAATTATTTCTGACCAACAATTTAAGTCTCAATTTCTCAAAATGCAATACATGGATACCATACAACAACTAGAAAATAAGAACTTAACCCTAATAACAAAGATGGAGGGAGTAAGTGCAAGTTTGAAAAAAATGTCATTTTAAAG
>JASDQU010102391.1:142606-156034 GCA_032191745.1 Picea mariana
GTACATGCACATGCAAGTTTAAATGGAAACTTTTTTTGAATATTCAGTCGACCTGTATTTTCTGATGTCGATATTGGTTTTCATATTCATAATATAGGTGTCCAATCACACATAGTGTTTGAATTATATAGATAAGCTAAATTGTTTGCTTGTCAGTGGCCAATATGCGGCTCATGGTACTTAATCCAGAGGACATCAACTTTTTACGTTTTGGTATAAGCTTTGAATATTCCATCCACACCATTCACCAAGCCATCCTGTGAATCATAGTTGTAGTCATATATTTCAACTAGCATGTCTAATTTCAGGACAAGTTGCAAAGGCAACGTGGTTGTATGTTGATGACATGGTACATTGTCATGGTTGTCTTCTTCGAGGTCAATTGAATTGTTGATGATATCATCACTAGGAATTAGTGATAGCATGTACTAGTTATGCATTGCAACATCCCTATTCGTGTCGAATAGGTAAGGGAAGGTTGGGTCTGTTGGTGCAGGTCACATGCACCTTGAATTGATATATGTTAAGTCTTCATATGTTTGGTTGTTTGTCTACATTCTATTCATAATTACAATAAATTTTTCATCTGTCTGGCGCATTGTAGTATGTAATTCAAAGAATTTTATACTATCTTTCTAGAATTCATGCACCATTGTTTGCATATTGACCATAGGTTGTTCAAATATTAAAGGAAATTGGATGGGTTGCGCCTCGTAAATATCCCCACAGAATATCATGTCAATGTCCCCAAAGTATTTGGTGTGCACATGTTTTATGTTTCTCATTCGATTGTCAATGGAATATAAGAAGCTTCCTCCAATCAAATATGCCTCATATACAAAGACAAGTTGTAGTTCATCATAACTCTTAGACAAGGCATCTAACATTTCCTTGTTCAGTGGAAGAAAATGTGACTTGTTAAAAGGCATTAAAAATGCAGAGTGAACTATTGCTCCACCTGCATTATATGCATCTTTTCCTGTGTATGCAAGTATTAGCCCCTTGGGTTTCATAGGGTCAGTCGAATTGTTTGAATCATAGATCCTTATAAGCATTTGGAATAGTTCTTTCGCTATTAATGTCTTACTTTTTCCTGCCCCACCTATAAGGAACAAGTGCACACGAGTATGCATGTTTAAGTGTTTTTTAAATGCAATGTCCTTTAGAATTGCTTATTGTTCTCGATTCAATAGTCGTTCGACTCTATAGTATTCATTATTTTCAATAAAGAAAGGATGTTTTGTGACTTGAAATCAAATATTGATAAGTTTTTCAATGGAGGTTGCTCGAGGTCAAGGAAAATATCCTTGCAAGTCATTGGACTCACTGAGAGTTCTAGTTGTTTTATGATTTGTCAATGTCTCATCAACATTGTCAGGGTTTTCTAGTTCATGAACTGCACTTTCTAAATCACCCCATGTTGGATTAACATTGTATGTAAATCTAGATCCATTGGTTTGTACTGTAGTCTCATAAGCAATATATGCATCTTCCCATGTAGAGAAGTTATGTTTTAATGTGTTTTCATTTTGATCAAATGGAACGTACAACAATAGTTTTTCTCTACAATAGTTTTCATAGTTAGTGTGTTTGTTGTATTTGACAAAGCGTATTACATTTGGTTTTTTTCTTTTTGATATGGGTGTACCATTTTTTTTGTAATGTGATACGAACTCTTCTAATCAGATATTCTTAATAAGAGATGGACGTTGGAGTTGATAATCAATAATAGAGCGACATATCATGTCCTTTGAATTATCAAGATCTTGTTCTAGCAAAGACGGTGGTTTAAGCACAAATGTGCATTTCACAAGTGGAGATGTGTTTATGAAGACACAGTTCCTTGAATTGCAGTTCAGAGGCAGGGAAACTGCAATTTGGACTGCTTGTTGAGTAGACATTTTTTGAAGATTAAGTAATGTATTTCCAAGTGTACGTAGCATTTGCATAGCATCGATATGACTTTTTTCATGTTCTTTGTGTATTCTTCTAAATGCACTTGTCATAGATTTGTCAACATTTGTCATGTACAAGGTACAATACAATGTTGCAACATATGCATTGAGGACATACTGTGCATTTGTATTTGTAGTCCACATAACTGGCATGTCCTTGGAGAAACTGTTGTTCCAAATATGTGAAAGTTTTCGTTGAAGGAAAATTGTTGGTTGTTTAAGTGTAGATTGTATGGCTTGGATGTACTCATTTTATGTTAGATTTATCTATTCCAAGAAGTCTTTGAATCTCATTAAGTCATCAAAGTCTCGTTGTTCTAGAAATGTGAACAAAGATTTAGATTTATCAATGAGAACAATGTCCTCTAAACTAATTGGCTCTATGATTCTTGTTATTCTCATTGGCGGCATAGGGGAGTTGTATTTGCAATGTGATTTTTTTCATTTTTTCCAACTTCTTGTATGATAATGTCTATGAAATTTGCCAAGTTCTAGATCCAAATGATCTATGTTGCAAGTTATGTATTTGTCCAAAAACTGCTCGATCTATGAGTTGTTGTCATTTCCATAGGCCGATGCACCCTCTATCCATAACAATGTGTGGTCATGCTCACTCCCTCTATTCTGGAATTCAGTCACAAAATAGTAGTCCTATATTTTTCCGAAGAACGTTCCATCATGACTTATCGATTTCCTCAAAGCATTTATTCTATGTCTATAGTAAAGAGTACATGTCACTGGGTCTTTTCTTATGAGGTAGTCAATGGCATGATTTTCCAATGTATCAATTTGTTTTTTCCTTTTCCTTTTCCTGTTCCTATACAATGCAGGCACTATAACCACCAATGGATCCTAGTGATGCTCTACACTTGTAAATGTGATGAAAAAATTTGGGGGTCCCAATTGTCAGATCATTGCAAATATAGTTTTCTTTTTTTGTTGCAAGTAGTAAGGAGAGATGCAAATGTTTTTGAAATATATATATCCAATATCAGATTTTAGCATTTCTTCTAGGTTTGCTTTGTACTTGACATCTTTGGCCAATAAATTTCTTCCTTGTAGCTGGCCTTTTCTTATTTGCACCCACATGCAAGAGAGCATTTTCTCAATTATTATGTGCATTGTTTTGAAAAATAAATTTTTTATGTGACATGAGAAGTCACCGCTTGAATGTAGCAGTTCCTATCGAACTATTTTTTGGTAGATGAATCGTTTTGTGATGTCACTAGGACATGGATCTCCACAGAATAGTGTTGCGAAGTTCATTTCCTCATAAAATATGTCCTTGAATATTCCAAGTGGGCATTTCTCTTCAGTAGGTGAAATTTCGACAATCTTGTCTTGCAAGTCACAAATGTGTTGTGAGCCAGTGAATCCATGTATCAATATTTCAGCAGGTCTTTCATTCTTGGATTCATCACTTGTATCAAATTCACTAGTAGTGTCAAAAGTCTGTGCAGAGCTGTCATTTTATTGTTCAAGAAATTGTTCCATATATCATTTATACAGATGTTTTGTTCTTTGTACAGGGCCCTGGAACATAATTATTTTAATTCTTTCATTTTAATGTGAACACACACTTTACCTTTTTGGTATGCATTCTTGTATTGCAAACTTCTTTTGAGAGATACAAAAATTGTCATTGTATTGCTAATGAATTGTGGCAGAGCTTTTTGCACAACATCTAGTTGGACCTGCACATTAATAATTGATCCTATTAAGCTCATCTGGGGTAGTTTATAGCCCTAGGGTCTGATTTGTGCAAATGCAATTCGTAGAGACACAAGTCTCTCTTCAAGTTCTATAAGTCTACTTACATTTGGTAGTGGTGTGTTACACCTTATTTGGTCAGGCATTGCAAAGTGTGGCAGTTTTCCATTTTCAAGTGATCGTTTTCATGTAAGACAAATATTTCCACTGGTAAATGTGCTATCAATTAGTGTCAAGCCAAGGTATTATTTTTGCAAGTCAGGGGTGAAAGACTTAGTGTTTTTTGTGAAATTCAGTTGCTCGCAAATCACACATGCAATGGAAGGAGTTTCTTTAATTTGTTTCATATAGATTTGTTTTGCATCTCTCTTCCCTAGACAAGCATGCGTAGTAAGTGTTTGTTGGTTTTCACAACTAGCAATGCATGGTGTTGGCTCTAGGTCATGATATGTGATTTTTTCCTTTCAGTTAGTATCATGACCATTGTGGGATATGTAACTGCACATGTTTCTCTCAGGTATCTGTTTTTTCAACATGTGGTAGTTTAACTTATGGTTTCCAATGGAAACTACTTTCACTTGTTCACAAGCCATGTTGAAGGTGGAATCGACATTTATTATGAGCATTTCCTCCTCACCATCTTGATGGTGAAAAAAATGATGTTCTTTTTCATTGGACATGTGATGTTTGTGTTCAAATGAAAGTGAGAAAAAATGATTGTGTTGTGCACGCACATTTATTTTTAGGTTGTGATATGTGAGTTTTTGTTTCTTGGTTGGTATCCCTTTCACCTCATGATGACCAGTTGTACAAACCAACGATCTAGAAGGAAGTGTACCAATGTATTTTTTTCTTTCATGTATGACCTTTTTCAAGTTGTGATAAGTTAGTCTACATTTTTTTGTTTAATCTGTGTATGACCTAGTGACTGTGTATGACCTGGTGACAATTGGGATGAGTTTCATTCTGATTAGATAGCATGTGATGCTTATGAAAATTCGATGTGGTTCGGGTGGCATGGACAATGGATGTTGAACTGGAAGTATTTCTTATCAAAGGTTGATAATGTATGTGTGACGTATCTTTTTTAACAATATGATGTCAATTGTTCAATCGTAATTTGAATCAATACAGTAGGAATGGATAGTACCATCTGATAGGGTGGACCAAACCTAGATATTTACTCTAAACATGATAGATATCCATTGTAAATAGAATTTTATACCCTCTACATTTCCTTTCTCATATGGCATTTCCATGTTTACAAGGTATTGTTGCCAACTTCCAATTACCGACATACTTTCTAGGAGATATGGTAAAAGGTGTTGATGTGAGCAGTTAAACGCTTGTTGACTGCCACCTATAATTGCATTGCAAAAGGATTGCAGAGTGTAAAGGTGCAGTGAATGCACATCAAATTTTGTTACTATCAAATAACAAATTGAATTGAACAGACTATCTCCACAACTAGATGCAACAGTTGTCGCTATGTGCAATCCATGGGAGTGTATATGATGCATAATTCATTTCCAATGCGATTGAAGGTCATTGCAGATGAGGGGAAAGTAAATATCAGGTCCTCCAAGATTGCATATGGATAATTTTCTATAGAGTAGTGGTTCATAATGACCACTCATAGGATTGGCAGCATGGAACAAGATGCAATATGGATCCCTAGATGCAGTTTTGTTGAATAGTAGATATCTTGTTTTTCTTGTTAATGACCAAATTCCAATTCATATATTCAACCACTTGGATAGCCACCATATACAAAATGTATCTCCCCAAATTCCCCTCTCATGTGCAAGAAGAGTTGCAAATGCCGACAACCACATCTTTGAAAAATACGTACTGACATCATTTATTCTATGCAATTGGCAAAGAAAACCAGATGCCAATTCATATTGATATGAATCTAATGCGTCAACGTCGCCATTTTTTAAATAGGCAAAGAAATGATCTATCAATCCATTGCGCAACTTGGTTGAGGAATAACATAAATGAAATACAACTTGAAATGCATCGAAGAGGTAATTTCCCACAGTATACAAGAATGCATCTAATCTAAAAAGGCCATTTCTATGCAATACCTGGTCGATGTTGTCATGTACAATAGAGTCTATATATATTTCATAGCACTCAACATGTATTACCTGCTTCATATTTTAATTTGTGATTTTCAAGATGTTTCTTAGTTATGTCTAGATAATATGCAAATAGGAAAAAAACAAAAATGAAAACTATAAGTTCGAAACTGCATACCAATTCCGCTATGTATCCTTCAACCTTATTCGTGTCAAATTCAATGCCCCGTGGTTTCTATAGCATATTACAAAAAAAAAAAGTTATAGTGAGCGTTCAACCATATAGAAGAGATAATGCAAATCAAATAACACTATGAATTTGCTCAGCACAAAGACCGAGTATCCAAGACATATTATTTTTGAACTTATTCTAGGTGTGCATCTTATAAGCATTTCAGTAGCCATTGTATATAGCTTTGTATTCCTATTCACCATTTATTTTCATCCCCACTCCTAAAAAATCAACACCAAATAGATCTGAAACGACTTGTTGATGTCTTCCATTCAGAAAACCCATATAGATGGTATGTTGGATAGACAAAAGTGGAAGAACTAAGCATTACATATTTTTACCACAAGAATGGAGCCAACACACAACACAACGTCCTAAGGTTTCAATTATCTTACAAAATGAATAATATATTCTAAGATGTTTCAATTATATTACAACATGAAGAAGATATTCTAAATCTGAGTAGTGGGAAACTCAGTATGATACATATCAATGAACTACCCATTCAGATTGCAAAGAATAATTTCCACAAGACGAGGTTCATATATGACAACAGTGATGGAAGATACTTTGCAAGAACCAAAGTACAACATAAAACCAACAACTATATGTGGTTTTTTCTTCAGAGAATAAAATCATGCCCTGTCATAACCTGCAAAGAAGGGATGGCAAGGTCCTCGTAGATGCTTTCTCCACAATGAAAACTCTTAATTTTTTTGGCAAACCCCTTTTCATTTCCATTTTCCAAAGAGATACGGTATGATGTCCAGGACATGAAAGTGGGCATATGTGATTGGAAGGGGGAAAGATGAAAAACAATGCACTAAACGTATGGTTTTCAGGAACAAAAATATGAGGAGAACATCCCATTTCCTTTTTTATATGTCATTGTCACTGCGACAGAGGTGGGTTCTGTGTCCAACATTGACATTCAAAGGCAACAATCTTTCTTGTTCAAGAACAAGAACAAGATAACAATACACTCTTGTTTCTCTGGTCCCAGTAGTCACATATAAGGATGTTCTGCAAGAGGATTTTCACTCAGGCATTCCCAGTACTGAAAATTCTTACTTGCAAACTGCAAATAGTAAACAAAAAACAACGAATGAAACCATGGCACTGAAAATTACTTGTGAATGGGGAATGACAGAAGCACAATTCCAATTGTGGGTGCAGAAAACCAACCTTGCAAAGTTGAAGCAAACAAGGGTGCAAGATTTCAACCTTGCAAAGTGCAAGAATAGGTCAAACTATAGGTGTAGGACTTCAACCTTGCAAAGTTGAAGAAAACAAGAGCAAGAAACAAACAACAAACCAATGGAAAAGAACCAAGAGTTCCAACTACAACTGAAGGACCTCAACTTTGCAAACTTGAATCAAACAACAATAAGCAGCATCCAGTGAACCAATGAGCAAACAACAACCAGTAAACCAATAATTCCGGTGGAGAGAAATATTGCCCAAATTCGCTGCAAACAAGATTGTATCCAAAAATTGGAGGAAAATTTATTGTAACATGTTTGTTAAGTAAACATTTAAGGATGTGAGGCCTGTTAGGTAAACATTTAAGGCTTTCAGAGTCATTCAAGGGCCTCGCGCTATGTAAACATTTAAAAATGAATGAAGTGTGGCAGGTTTGTTTACGTACGTAGTAATAATAATAATAATAAATGCCTCTTTAAGTACTTAATAATAATAATAACAAATAAAAACAATAGTTCAAACAATAGAGTCTATGCAAAAAAATTACAATCAAAGGACAAACTAATATGGAGTCAACTAATAAAAATTAAAATTATAAAAGATTGTAGATGATCAAAACTTTGGATATGTTAACATTTAAAACATTGGGAATAGTGAAGCTGACAATAAGACTTCAAATATATTATCCAATGAGATCATGACATATAAGGTTTTTTTTATTATATAAAAAATAATGTTTTTAGTTCTCTAGTTCGAACAATCGAGATTTTGCAAAAAACATTAGTTAAAGGACAAACTATTATGAAGTCAACGAATTATCGATCGCTATAGTCCCTCTATGCCTTCGGTGGGGACTAATAAGGATTTTAAAGGGGAGACAAAATATACAAGAAAATATATACTAATATATATATTAAAATATAAGAACATAAGAATAGATAAACTCAATACTATGGATCGAAAACCAACTTTTGTTGAAAAAATTATTTTTAATATCTAAAATCAACAAAAAAAAATTCAATCTTAATTAGTCCATGTTTTTTAAAGACATTTTATCATCTTCTCCATCATTATATATGTCTCACCCCTATGCATGAAAATTTTAAGGATGAAAAATTATCTTAAAGTGTAGAACTATTGACAAAACTTTCTAGTCCTTAATATGCAAATTTCTAAGGATTTTATATAGTTTCTATAAAATTCCGGAGATTTTATCATATATAATCTAGGAGAATCATTTCTAGAAAAATGGAGATTGATGAATAGTCTTTTGGGAAAAAGCATGGAAAATTAGCCCATGGGTGAAATTTATCCCGTAAAATTTTCCCTACTCATATGTCTAATTTGATTTCTATTATGTTAAAATTTTGATCATGTTACACCCTATCCTTTTAGAGTTTTCTTACACACTAAAGGTTACATAGAGGAGTGATGTTTCTAGCTTCAACGTGGTGTTGTTGGAACTGGTGATTAGTAAGTATCCAGTTGATCCCCCATATAAAGAGGAAATTAATATTATCAAGTGGATTATCAACATTCTTGAGAAGGGAAATGGTTTACAAGAGGGCCTAGAGCTTAAAATTTAGACCACTACAAAGATTCAATGCATTTCATGTTCAAAATTGCTTTGGCTTTTAACAATTATTTGCTTTGTCTAGAAATTGGATTACGACGAGAAATGTAGTTGAATTGTCTTGATCTCTATCAAGTGGTGGAGGTTATAAATATTAAGACCCTAGTGCAAATTTAGGATGAGTTATGGTGATGTCCTAAACTTGTTAATTGGGATGTCATGTTATAGTAATATTAAATGTCTTGTACTTGCAATACAATAGTCATATAGTTTCTATATACAACTAAGTTTTGTATCTAGCTAGGTAAATTGATTAAATGACTTCTCTTCTTGTTTATAATTCATTTGCAAATTCAAATTTAATAATGAACACCCATTTCAACTTGTTCTTTCATATCAATTTGCATATTTATTACCAAACTTATTATACAATATTTTTTAAGAAATAGTGAATTCTCACCTTCAATGATTAAGTTTTAACTTCACCATCAACCAAATATTTCTCCTCTTACATGATAACAAAGGAATTATTATAACCTAACTCCATCCCTCTTTCATGCCCTCTACCCATGCCCCATACTAATTGCAAGTTCCATTTTTAAGATCCCTATTTGGAATTTTCCCTCTTGTAAAAGTGACTATTTGTGGATGCCTCTTATAATTAAAATGATTTTTTAATCCACATTTGGCATTTTCCCTATTTGCAATTTTCCCTCTTGTAAAAGTGATTATTTGTGGGTGCCTCTTATAATTAAAATGATTTTTTAGATCCCCATTTGGCATTTTCCCTCTTGTAAAAGTGATTATTTGTGGGTGTCTCTTATAATTAAAATGATAAATATTGATTCTATATCACTTACTACTAGCAACACTACTCGTATAAAAACACAATGAAAGTTTACATATTTATCACCTCCACTAATTATCTTTCATATCAATCGTAGTCATTTTACAACCTTTCCATGTAAGAATAAAGAAATAATAATTTTCATTTGTGGTTGAGTATTAACAAGAAGTAAATGGAAACAATATTTTAATCAACAGGGGACCTTTTTTTATAGTTGTATGTGCACAACAATGACAATGATTCAAATATTTCATGTCGATAAATGTATATTGTTGCTACTTATATTAGTGGTCTTTGACAACTACTATAAAAAAGGGAATTTTAATGCATAGTGGTGGTTTATAATTCTCTAAAAAAATGAACGGTTCATGAGCTTCTTTAATGTTGGATTAGTTTATTGGTTTGTATCACATAATTTGAGGAAACCACATTGTCCTAGGTCTTTACAAATAATTTGATGTTTCATTAGTATATTTATAAGAAAGTATAGTTATTGTATTGATCTCTATTGGATTATTATATTGTTTTTCATCTATCTCAATCCTTTTAGAGTGGAAAAAATTGAAGGAATCAACTTGTAGGGCAATTTTAGTGGCAGGTTCCACTTTGGAAAATTGAGGTCTAAAACATTTCAGGGCCATTTTGAGGCATCAAATGGAATTTTTAGGGCATAAAAAGTTCCCACCAAAGATGGGAGACCGTGATGCTATTCTACACATCGAGACCTTTCCAATTCTGAAAAAATCACTTCAATTTAATGTCGTATGAAAAAGTTATGCCTCTCGCAAGTTGACCTATTGTGTTGACCACCATGGTACCAGATGATGCCACATTATCCCCCTTTACTCATGTATATGGGGGTAGCCACATATGTAATTTTAAGAACATTCTAGAAGGTCCAAAACCCTATTACAATCGAGGGTTGATGAAGTAAAAAAACCTACCCTTAGATGGCTATCGGTCTATGTTAAATATCATGCCACTAGGAGGAGAAGGGTTTCCATTATTTTGCATGGTATCGTATTCCATAGATAAGAAAAGCATATGAGAGTGGTATTTTTTGAGCATAGCAGAGGAGGGGAAATTATGTATCAGCCATATAGGCCACAGGTCAAAGGAAACTCCACAGAGAGTGCATCTTTCTTTGTACTTGCATCATTTATATACCACAGAAAATAGAGCAGAGCAACCTCACCTTCTAGCTGGGTTTTCTCCCATATTGGATTTTCCAAGTCATATCTTGTGTTAATTTGTGGATGGTGTGATTATTTTTATTGTTCTCTATTTTCCACATTTTATCTATTTCATGCATAAGCAGAAAATCAGTAACTAAATATCCTAGGGATCTCAGGAAAATAACCTTAATAGTAAAGATTTTCAATATTTTATTAGATCTATTGCGACAAACTATTCCAATGAAATATCCATGATAGTTTATAGATCATATATTAATACACAATATAATATAATTTTTAAAGATTTTGTAGTTTGTTTTTAGGAAGCCCACAAGAGATGTAAAATACAAAACTACATAACATAACCACACAACATTTTTTTGGCCATTATATGTTTAAAAATATAATGCAAAGATTTATTTATTATTTTCATGTTAAATGGTCAAATAATAAAACATTATTTAAAGAATGTATAAGTATCCCTTAGGAATTTTTATCAAACTGTGCTCTAGTGGCAACATGGAGTAGTTGTTATGACAATGACCCAAGTTCAAATTTTGGTGGGTATGCCCCTTCCTTGTGTTGTCCCTCAGTTTGTTCATGGTGAGGGAACAATGCCAAGGCACCTTATGGAGGTTTTCAAGAAACCTCCCCTCTTTAGGCTAAACAAAATAAATCCAGTAGCCAAAAGAGGTAACCCGCAAATCGTTGTATATCAGTCAAATATTTCAAGATAATTAATGAAATACTCACAAAACCGATAACTAATTCAAGCATATTTATTCAATTTTAGGAAGACATTAAAATAGAATATAAGAAAAGAACAAAACGATGCAATTTAATCATTAATTTTTCATGCAACTTAAGATAAATCGAAAGAGACTACTAACATTTAGAATCTAAAGAAAAACCAAACTAAAATATAAATTAATATGATTTACTAAAATTTATTTGAAATACTTGATCTATCATAGTACAACCATGAATATTGATACATTGTTTATCATTCCATATGAATTTCACCATAAGTTAATAACTTGTACAATAATCATTGCTAATATTGAATATTAACAAGATTAAGAAAAATCATTTAATTCAAATGAATAAAATGATATAAAGATCATTTAAATCATTTTTAACCTTTAGGAGCACAAAAAGATCAATTATATAACATTTCCTACGAACCAAATTAAGAAATAGATCGCTTAAAATCAGTATCGAATCTGAATTTTTTTCATTAAATATTTTCAATGATCTGATCCAAAATTTTGTGTTTTGCTTCAATCAAATGTTGTGTTCCTACGGCTTGGGTCAATTCGTGATATGCAATTCTTTTTCTCTATTTGTCACTTTTAACCGAGTTGTATTTCCTTTGTTCATTATATTCATTTTTTATAGTTGTTTGGTTAAATCTCACACTTAAGATATATAGTTTACTATGGTGCCATCATTATTCTTTTAAGAAACATTCTTATTTTCTACCACGGCTTGAGCTTACAATACGTAACATTGTGAATAAAGGAATATTCTATAATCTTCTTGTTTCTACTGTGTATTCCTATTGAAGCTTTGATTTTTCATATTTGAGTTCTTCAACTTCCTTTGTTAATTTAGCAATTGATTCTTTGAGAGAAATATTCTTTGATGCTAAAGCATCTCTTTCTTGATATGAAGACAATAATTCTTTTTATCTAGTCAACTCTTGTTAGGGATCTTCAACTTAGCTTTCAAAGTGTTGATTTCTTGATCCTTATTCTCCATAAGACTTTTTTTTCTTTATCCTTATCCTCCATAAGGCTTTTGAAGTTGATGGTAGCCTTTTTAGCATTAGCAATTGATGTTACTTGATTCTAGTAGCCTTGACTTTTTTTAATGTTCTCTCATTTCTTAATTGAAGATCAAACCTACTAACCATGGCATGCAACTTTCTCACATTAGTAGTTGATTGGATTAATCTTCTAGCAACCATGTCCCCTCCATGTCTATGCCATTCAACCATATCAACATCATTAAATTGAGTTAAATAAAGTTGCACTGAAGTAGTTTTAAACACAGTTTGGAATGATTTTGAGATGGTTTCTCATGATTACTAGTCTACCCAAAATAATTGCATTCATTCAAATCAACATACGTGGTGAGAGCCAATCATTGACAAGAGATTGTATATAATCCAACTGATCGAACGCATTGGTGCCTGAGTTAGAGTTCTCTAACATTGTTTTATATTTCAAAAATATATTCAACCCATTCACTAGTACACTAAGAATTAATTTAAATAATTTTACAAATAGAGAATTCAAATGGTAAAATTCCGATTAAGGGTAGAAAAATTTACCAGTATAAAAATTTCACCGACCCCCAACTCTTCAAAAAAAAGGGGTTTTTTTCTTTTGGGCAGCCATCTTTTCAATGACATAGAATTTTTTTTATTAGCAGACACATCGACAATACAAAATAATCATCGTTAAGAATTTTAAAAACATAAAATGTTTCTTATTCAATTTCTTATCAATGCCATGTTTTTAACTATAAAAAAATGTTATGAGAAAAAATGACATTTCTTAAGAGACATCAAGAATATTACATATTCAATATTAGCTCAAGAATGTCACTTACAATATCTGTCGGGGTCAAAATTTTTAAAAAGGC
>JASDQU010102391.1:156054-169324 GCA_032191745.1 Picea mariana
GCTCAAGCCGTGGTAGAAAATAAGAATGTTTCTTAAAAGAATAATGATGGCACCATAGTAAACTATATATCTTAAGTGTGAGATTTAACCAAACAACTATAAAAAATGAATATAATGAACAAAGGAAATACAACTCGGTTAAAAGTGACAAATAGAGAAAAAGAATTGCATATCAAGAATTGACCCAAGCCGTAGGAACACAACATTTGATTGAAGCAAAACACAAAATTTTGGATCAGATCATTGAAAATATTTAATGAAAAAAATTCAGATTCGATACTGATTTTAAGCGATCTATTTCTTAATTTTGTTCGTAGGAAATGTTATATAATTGATTTTTTGTGCTCCTAAAGGTTAAAAATGATTTACATGATCTTTATATCATTTTATTCATTTGAATTAAATGATTTTTTTTAATCTTGTTAATATTCAATATTAGCAATGATTATTGTACAAGTTATTAACTTATGGTGAAATTGGTGAAATTCACATGGAATGATAAACAATGTATCAATATTCATGGTTGTACTATGATAGATCAAGTATTTCAAATAAATTTTAGTAAATCATATTAATCTATATTTTAGTTTGGTTTTTCTTTAGATTCTAAATGTTAGTAGTCTCTTTCGATTTATCTTAAGTTGCATGAAAAATTAATGATTAAATTGCATCGTTTTGTTCTTTTCTTATATTCTATTTTAATGTTTTCCTAAAATTGAATAAATCTTCTTGAATTAGTTATCGGTTTTGTGAGTATTGCATTAATTATCTTGAAATATTTGACTGATATACAACGATTTGCGGGTTACCCCCTTTGGCTACTGGATTTGTTTTGTTTATCCTAACGAGGGGAAGTTTCTTGAAAGCCTCCATAAGGTGCCTTGGCATTGTTCCCTCGCCATGAACAAATTGAGGGACAACACAAGGGAGGGGCATACCCACCAAAATTTGAACTTGGGTCATTGTCATAACAACTACTCCATGTTGCCACTAGAGCACAGTTTGATGAAAATTCCTAAGGGATACTTATACATTCTTTAAATAATGTTTTATTATTTGACCATTTAACATGAATATAATAAATAAATCTTTGCATTATATTTTTAAACATATAATGGCCAAAAAAATGTTGTGTGATTATGTTATGTAGTTTTGTATTTTACATATCTTGTGGGCTTCCTAAAAACAAACCACAAAATTTTTAAAAATTATATTATATTGTATATTAATACATGATCTATAAACTATCATGGATATTTCATTGGAATAGTTCGTTGTAACAGATCTAATAAAATATTGAAAATCTTTACTATTAAGGTTATTTTCCTGAGATCCCTAGGATATTTAGTTACTGATTTTCTACTTATGCATGAAATAGATAAACTGTGGAAAATAGAGAACAATAAATATAATCACACCATCCACAAATTAACATAAGATATGACCTGGAAAATCCAATACGGGAGAAAACCCAACTAGAAGGTGAGGTTGCTTTGCTCTCTTTTCTGTGGTATATAAATGATGCAAGTACCAAGAAAGATGCACTCTCTGTGGAGTTTCCTTTGACCTATGGCCTATATGGCTAATACATAATCTCCCCTCCTCTGTTATGCTCACAAAATACCACTCTCATATGTTTTTCTTATCTATGGAACACAATACCATGCAAAATAATGGAAACCCTTCTCCTCCTAGTGGCATGATATTTAACATAGACCGATAGCCATCTAAGGGTAGGTTTTTTTACTTCATCAACCCTTGATTGTAATAGGGTTTTGTACCTTCTAGAATGTTCTTAAAATTACATATGTGGCTACCCCCATATACATGAGTAAAGGGCGCTATTGTGGCATCCTCTGGTACCATGGTGGTCAACACAATAGGTCAACTTGCGAGAGGCATAACTTTTTCATACGACATTAAATTGAAGTGATTTTTTTCAGAATTGGAAAGGTCTCGATGTGTAGAATAGCATCACGGTCTCCCATCTCTGGAGGGAACTTTTTAGCCCCCCAAAATTCCATTTGATGCCTCAAAATGGCCCTGAAAGGTTTCAGACCCCAATTTTCCAAAGTGGAACCTGCCACTAAAATTGCCCTATAAGCTGATTCCTTCAATTTTTTCCACTCTAAAAAAATTGAGATAGATGAAAAACAATATAATAATCCAATAATGATCAATACAAGAACTATATTTTCTTATAAAAATACTAATAAAACATCAAATTATTTTATTTGTAAAGACCTAGAACAATGTGGTTTCCTCAAATTATGTGATACAAACCAATAAACTAATCCAACATTAAAGAAGCTCATGAACCGTTCATTTTTTTAGAGAATTATAAACCACCACTATGCATTAAAATTCCCTTTTTTATAGTAGTTGTCAAAGACCACTAATATAAGTAGCAACAATATACATTTATCGACATGAAATATTTGAATCATTGTCATTGTTGTGCACATACAACTATAAAAAAAAAAGGTCCCTTGTTGATTAAAACATTGTTTCCATTTACTTTTGTTAATACTCAACCACAAACGAAAAATATTTTTCTTTATTCTTACATGGAAAGGTTGTAAAATGACTACGATTGATATGAAAGATAATTAGTGGAGGTGATAAATATGTAAACTTTCATTGTGTTTTTATACGAGAGTAGTGTTGCTAGTAGTAAGTGATATAGAATCAATATTTATCATTTTAATTATAAGAGACACCCACAAATAATCACTTTTACAAGAGGGAAAATGCCAAATGGGGATCTAAAAAAAAATCATTTTAATTATAAGAGGCACCCACAAATAATCACTTTTACAAGAGGGAAAATTGCAAATAGGGAAAATGCCAAATGTGGATTTAAAAAATCATTTTAATTATAAGAGGCATCCACAAATAATCACTTTTACAAGAGGGAAAATTCCAAATAGGGATCTAAAAAATGGAACTTGCAATTAGTATGGAGCATGGGTAGAGGGCATGAAAGAGGGATGGAGTTAGGTTACCAATAATTCCTTTGTTATCATGTAAGAGGAGAAATATTTGGTTGATGGTGAAGTTAAAATTTAATCATGGAAGGTGAGAATTCACTATTTCTTAAGAAAATATTGTATAATAAGTTTGGTAATAAATATGCAAATTGATATGAAAGAACAAGTTGAAATGGGTGTGCATTGTTAAATTTGAACTTGCAAATAAACTATAAACAAGAAGAGGAGTCGTTTAATCAATTTACCTAGCTAGATACAAAACTTAGTTGTATATAGAAATTATATGACTATTGTATTGCAAGTACGAGACATTTAATATTACTATAACATGACATCCCAATTAACAAGTTTAGGACATCACCATAACTCATCCTAAATTTGCACTAGGGTCTTAATGTTTATAACCTCCACCACTTGATAGAGATCAAGACAATTCAACTACATTTCTCATCGTAATCCAATTTCTAGACAAAGCAAGTAATTGTTAAAAGACAAAGAAATTTTGAACATGAAATGCATTGAATCTTTGTAGTGGCCATAAATTTTAAGCTCTAGGCCCTCTTGTAAACCATTTCCCTTCTTAAGAATGTTGATAATCCACTTGATAATATTATTTTCCTCTTTATATGGGGGATCAACTGGATACTTACTAATCACCAGTTCCAACAACACCACGTTGAAGCTAGAAACATCACTCCTTTATGTAACCTTTAGTGTGTAAGAAAACTCTAAAAGGATAGGGTGTAACATGATCAAAATTTTAACATAATTGAAATCAAATTAGACATATGAGTAGGGAAAATTTTACGGGATAAATTTCACCCATGGGCTAATTTTCCATGCTTTTCCCCAAAAGACTATTCATCAATCTCCATTTTTCTAGAAATGATTCTCCTAGATTGTATATGATAAAATCTCTGAAATTTTATAGAAACTATATAAAATCCTTAGAAATTTGCATATTAAGGTCTAGCAAGTTTTGTCAATAGTTCTACACTTTAAGATAAATTTCCATCCTTAAAATTTTCATGCATATGGGTGAGACATATATAATGATGGAGAAGATGATAAAATGTCTTAAAAAAACATGGACTAATTAAGATTGAATTTTTTTTGTTGATTTTAGATATTAAAAATAATTTTTTCAACAAAAGTTGGATTTCGATCCATAGTATTGAGTTTATCTATTGTTATGTTCTTATATTTTAATATATATATTAGTATATATTTTCTTTTATATTTTGTCTCCTCTTTAAAATCCTTATTAGTCCCCGCTGAAGGCATAGAGGGACTATAATGATTGATAATTCGTTGACTTCATAATAGTTTGTCCTTTAACTAATTTTTTTTCCATAATCTCTATTGTTCGAACTAGAGAACTAAAAACATTATTTTTTATATAATAAAAACAACCTTATATGTCATGATCTCATTGGATAATAGATTTGAAGTCTTATTGTCAGCTTCACTATTTCCAAAGTTTTAAATGTTAACATATCCAAAGTTTTGATCATCTACAGTCTTTTATAATTTTAATTTTTATTAGTTGACTCCATATTAGTTTGTCCTTTGACTGTAATTTTTTTGCATAGACTCTATTGTTTTTATTTATTATTATTATTATTATTATTATTATTATTAAGTACTTAAAGAGGCATTTATTATTATTATTATTATTATTATTATTATTATTATGTACGTAAACAAACCTGCCACACTTCATTCATTTTTAAATGTTTGCATAGCATGAGGCCCTTGAACGGCTCTGAAAGCCTTAAATGTTTACTTAACAGGCATGTTACAATAAATTTTCCCGATTTTTGGATACAATCTTGTTTGCAGCAAATTTGGGCAATATTTCTCTCCACCAGAATTATTGGTTTACTGGTTGTTATTTACTCGTTGGTTCGTTGGATGCTACTTATTGTTGTTTGATTCAAGTTTGCAAAGTTGAGGTTCTTCAGTTGTAGTTGGACCTCTTGGTGCTTTTTCATTGGTTTGTTGTTTGTTTCTTGCTCTTGTTTGCTTCAACTTTGCAAGGTTGAAGTCCTACACCTGTAGTTCGACCTATTCTTGCACTTTGTAAGGTTGAAATCTTGCACCCTTGTTTGCTTCAACTTTGCAAGGTTGGTTTTCTACACCCACAATTGGAATTGGGCTTCTATCATTCCCCATTCAGAAGTAATTTTCAATGCCATGGTTTCATTCATTGTTTGTTGTTTACTATTTGCAGTTTGCAAGTAAGAATTTTCAGTACTAGGAATGCCTGAGTGAAAATCCTCTTGCAGAACATCCTTATATGTGACTACTGGGACCAGAGAAATAAGAGTTTATTGTTATCTTGTTCTTTTTCTTGAACAAGAAAGATTGTCGCCTTTGAATGTCAATGTTGGACACAGAACCCACCTCTGTCGCAGTGACAGTGACATATAAAAAAGGAAATGGGATGTTCTCCTCATATTTTTGTTCCTGAAAACCATATGTTTAGTGCATTGTTTTTCAGCTTTCCCCCTTCCAATCACATATGCCCACTTTCATGTCCTGGACATCATACCATATCTCTTTGGAAAATGGAAATGCAAAGGGGTTTGCTAAAAAAATTAAGAGTTTTCATTGCAGAGAAAGCATCTACGAGGACCTTGCCATCCCTTCTTTGCAGGTTATGACAGGGCATGATTTTATTCTTTGAGGAAAAAACCACATATAGTTGTTGGTTTTATGTTGTACTTTGGTTCTTGCAAATTATCTTCCATCACTGTTGTCATATCTGAACCTCATCTTGTGGAAATGATTCTTTGCAATCTGAATGGGTAGTTCACTGATATGTATCGGACTGAGTTTCCTAGTACCCAGTTTTAGAATATCTTCTTCATGTTGTAAGATAATTGAAACATCTTAGAATATCTTATTCATTTTGTAAGATAATTGAAACCTTAGGAAGTTGTGTTGTGTGTTGGCTCCATTCTTGTGGTAAAAATATGTAATGCCTAGTTCTTCCACTTTTGTCTATCCAACATACCATCTATATGGGTTTTCTGAATGGAAGACACCAACAAGTCATTTTAGATCTATTTGTTGTTGATTTTTGAGGAGTGGGGATGAAAATAAATGGTGAATAGGAATGTAAAGCTATATACAATGGCTACTAAAATGCTTATAAGATGCACACCTAGAATAAGTTCAAAAATAATATGTCTTGGATACTCAGTCTTTGTGCTGAGAAAATTCATAGTGTTATTTGATTTGCATTATCTCTTCTATATGGTTGAATGCTCACTATAACTTTTTTTGTTTGTAATATGCTATAGAAACCATGGGGCATTGAATTTGACACGAATAAGGTTGAAGGATACATAGTGGAATTGGTATGTAGTTTCGAACTTATAGTTTTCATTTTTTTTTTTCTTATTTACATATTATCTAGACATAACTAAGAAACATCTTGAAAATCACAACTTAAAATATGAAGCAGGTAATATATGTTGAGTGCTATGAAATATATACAGACTCTATTGTACATGACAACATCGACCAGGTATTGCATAGAAATAGCCTTTTTAGATTAGATGCATTCTTGTATACAGTGGGAAATTACCTCTTCGATGCATTTCAAGTTGTATTGCATTTCTGTTATTCCACAACCAAGTTGCGCAATGGATTGATAGATGATTTCTTGGCCTATTTAAAAAATGGTGACATTGAGGCATTAGATTCATATCAATACGAATTGGCATCTGATTTTCTTTTCCAATTGCATAGAATACATGATGTCGGTACATATTTTTCAAAGATGTGGTTTTCGACATCTGCAACTCTTCTTGCACATGAGAGGGGAATTTGGGGAGATACATTTTGTATATGGTGGTTGTCCAAGTGGTTGAATATATGAATTGGAATTTGTTCATTAACAACAAAAACAAGATATCTACTATTCAACAAAACTACATCTAGGGATCCATATTGCATCTTGTTCCATGCTGACAATCCTATGAGTGGTCATTATGAACCCCTACTCTATAGAAAATTATCCATATTCAATCTTGGAGGACCTAATATTTACTTGCCCCTCATCTGCAAAGACCTTCAATCACATTAGAAATGAATTATGCATCATATACACTCCCATGAATTGCACATAGTGACAACTGTTGCATCTAGTTGTGGAGATAGTCCATTCAATTCAATTTGTTATTTGATAGCAACAAAATTTGATGTGCATTCACTGTGCCTTTACACTCTGCAATCCTTTTTCAATGCAATTATAGGTGGCAGTCAAAAAGCGTTTAACTGCTTACATCAACACCTTTTACCATATCTCCTAGAAAGTATGATGGTAATTGGAAGTTGGCAACAATACCTTGTAAACATGGAAATGCCATATGAGAAAGGAAATGTAGAGGGTAGAAGATTCTATTTACAATGGATATCTATCATGTTCAGAGTAAATATCTAGGTTTGGTCAACACTATCATATGGTACTGTCCATTCCTACTGTATTGATTCAAATTACGATCAAACAATTGACATCATATCATTAAAAAACATATGTCACACATTCATTATCAACCTTTGATAATAAATACTTCCAGTTCAAGATCCACTGTCCATGCCACCCAAACCGCATCGAATCTACATAAGCGTCACATGCTATCTAATCAGAATGAAACTCATCCCAATTGTCACCAGTTCATACAGAGATTGAACAAAAAAATGTAGACTAACTTATCACAACTTGAAAAAGGTCATACGTGAGAGAAAAAAATGCATTGGTACACTTCCTTCTAGACCTTTGGTTTGTAAAACTAGTCATCATGAGGTGAAAGGGATACCGACCAAGAAACAAAAACTCACATATCACAACCTAAAAAAAAATGTGCATGCACAACGCAATGATTTTTTCTCACTTTCATTTGAACACAAACATCACATGTCCAATGACAAAGAACATCATTTTTTCACCATCAAGATGGTGAGGAGGAAATGCTCATAATAAATGTCGATTCCACCTTCAACATGGCTTGTTAACAAGTGAAAGTAGTTTCCATTGGAAACCATAAGTTAAACTACCACATATTGAAAAATAAGATACCTGAGAGAAACATGTGCAGTTACATATCCCACAATGGTCATGATACTAACTGAAAGGAAAAAATCACATATCATGACCTAGAGCCAACACCATGCACTGCTAGTTGTGAAAACCAACAAACACTTACTAAGCATGCTTGTCTAGGGAAGAGAGATGCAAAACAAATCTATATGAAACAAATTAAAGACACTCCTTCCATTGCATCTGTGATTTGCGAGCGACTGAATTTCACAAAAAACACTAAGTCTTTCACCCCTGACTTACAAAAATAATACCTCATCTTGAAAATAATTGATAAAACATTTACCAATGGAAATATTTGTCTTACATGCAAACGATCACTTGAAAATGGAAAACTGCCACACTTTGCAATGCCTGACCAAATAAGATGTAACACACCACTACCAGATGTAAGTAGACTTATAGACCTTGAAGAGAGACTTGTGTCTCTACGAATTGCATTTGCACAAATCAGACCCTAGGGCTATAAACAATCCCAGATGGGCTTAATGGGATCAATTATTAATGTGCATGTCCAACTAGATGTTGTGCAAAAAGCTCTGCCACAATTCATTAGCAATACAATGACAATTTTTTTATCTCTCAAAATAAGTTTTCAATACAAGAATGCATACCAAAAAGGTAAAGTGTGTGTGCACATTAAAATGAAAGCATTAAAATAATTATGTTCCAGGGCCCTGTACAAAGAACAAAACATCTGTATAAATGATATATGGAACAATGTTCTTAAACAATAAAATGACAACTCTGCACACACTTTTGACACTGCTAGTGAATTTGATACAAGCGATGAATCCGAGAATGAAAGACCTGCTGAAATATTGATACATGGATTCACTGGCTCACAACACATTTGTGACTTTCAAGACAAGATTGTCGAAATTTCACCTGTTGAAGGGAAATGTCCACTTGGAATATTCAAGCACATATTTTATGAGGAAATGAACTTCGCAACACTATTCTATGGAGATCCATGTCTTAGTGACATCATAGAACGATTCATCTACCAAAAAATAGTTCGATATGAACTGCTACATTCAAGCGGTGACTTCTCATGTCACATTAAAAATTTGTTTTTCAAAACAATGCACATAATAATTGAGAAAATGCTCTCTTGCATGTGGGTGCGAATAAGAAAAGGCCAGCTACAAGGAATAAATTTATTGGCCAAAGATGTCAAGTACAAAGAAAACCTACAACAAATGCTAAAATATGATATTGGATACATATATTTCAAAAACATTTGCATCTCTCCTTACTACTTGCAACAAAAAAAGAAAACTATATTTGCAATGATCTGACAATTGGGACCCCCAAATTTTTTCATCACATTTACAAGTGCAGAGCATCACTGGGATCCATTGGTGGTTATAGTGTCTGCATTGTATAGGAACAGGAAAAGGAAAAGGAAAAAGCAAATTGATACATTGGAAAATGATGTCATTGACTACCTCATAAGAAAAGACACAGTGACATGTACTCTTTACTATAGACATAGAATAAATGCGTTGAGGAAATCGATAAGTCATGATGGAACGTTCTTCGGAAAAATATAGGACAACTATTTTGTGAATGAATTCCAGAATAGAGGGAGCGAGCATGGCCACACATTGTTATGGATAGAGGGTGAATCGGTCTATGGAGATGACAACAAATCAAAAATTGAGTGGTTTGTGGAAAAATACATAACATGCAACACATATCATTTGGATCCAGAACTTGCCAAATTTCATAGACATTATCATACAAGAAGTTGGAAAAAATGAAAAAATTCACATTGCAAATACAACTTCCCTGTGCCTCCAATGAGAATAACAAGAATCATAGAGCCAATTAGTTTAGAGGACAATGTTCTCATTGATAAATCTAAATCTTTGTTCACATTTCTAGAACAATGAGACTTTGATGACTTGATGAGATTCGAACACTTCTTGGTAGAGATAAATCTAACATAAAATGAGTACATCCAAGCCATACAATCTACACTTAAACAACCAACAATTTTCCTTAAACGAAAACTTTCACATATTTGGAACAACAGTTTCTCCAAGGACATGCCAGTTATGTGGACTGCAAATACAAATGCACAGAATGTCCTCAATGCATATGCTGTAACATCGTATTGTACCTTGTACATGACAAATGTTGACAAATCTATGACAAGTGCATTTAGAAGAATACACAAAGAACATGAAAAAAGTCATATCGATGCTATGCAAATGCTATGTATACTTGGAAATACATTACTTAATCTTCAAAAAATGTCTTCTCAACAAGTAGTCCACATTGCACTTTCCCTGCCTCTGAACTGCAATTCAAGGAAATGTGTCTTCATAAACACATCTCCACTTGAGAAATGCACATTTGTGCTTAAACCACCGTCTTTGCTAGAATAAGATCCTGATAATTCAAAGGACGTGATATGTTTCTCTATTATTGATTATTAACTCCAGCGTCCATCTCTTATTAAGCATATCTGATTAGCAGAGTTTGTAACACATTACAAAAAAAATGGTACACCCATATCAAAAAGAAAAAATCCAAATGTAATATGCTTTGTCAAATACAACAAACACACTGACTATGAAAACTATTGTAGAGAAAAACTATTGTTGTACGTTCCATTTGATCAAAATGAAAACACATTAAAACATAACTTTTCTACATGGGAAGGTACATATATTGCTTATGAGACTACAGTACAAACCAATGAATCTAGATTTACATACAATGTTAATCCAACATGGGGTGATTTAGAAAGTGTAGTTCATGAACTAGAAAACCCTGACAATGTTGATGAGACATTGACAAATCATAAAAAAACTAGAACTCTCAGTGAGTCCTATGACTTGCAAGGAGATTTGCCTTGACCTCGAACAACCTCCATTGAAAAACTTATCAATCTTTGATTTCAAGTCACAAAACATCCTTTCTTTATTGAAAATAATGAATACTACAAAGTCAAACAACTATTGAATCAAGAACAATAAGAAATTCTAAAGGACGATGCATTTAGAAAACACTTAAACATGCACACTCTTGTGGACTTGTTCCTTATAGGTGGGGCAGGAACAAGTAAGACATTAATAGCGAAAGAACTATTCCAAATGCTTATACGGATCTATGATTCAAACAATTTGACTGACCCTGTGAAACCAAAGGGGCTAATACTTGCATACACAAGGAAATGTGCATATAATGCAGGTGGAGCAACAATTCACTCTGCATTTTTAATGCCTTTTAACAAGTCACATTTTCTTCCACTCAACAAGGAAATGTTAGATACCTTGTCTAAGATTTATGATGAACTACAACTTGTCTTCATATATGAGGCATATTTGATTGGAGGAAGCTTCTTATATTCCATTGACAATCGAATGAGAAACATAAAACATGTGCACACCAAATACTTTGGGGACATTGACATGATATTCTATGGGGATATTTCCCAGGCACAACCCATCCAATTTTCTTTAATGTTTGAACAACCTATGGTCAATATGCAAACAATGACTCATGATTTCTGGAAAGATAGTATAAAATTCTTTGAATTACATACTACAATGCGCTAGAAAGATGAAAAATTTATTGTAATTATGAATAGAATGCAGACAAACAGCCAAACATATGAAGACTTAACATATATCAATTCAAGGTGCATGCGACCTATACCAACAGACCCAACCTTCCCTTACTTATTCGACATGAATAGGGATGTTGCAATGCATAACAAGTACATGATATCACTAACTCCTAGCGATGATATCATCATCAATTCAATTGACCTCGTGTAACATTCCTCCTCGTTACGAAGACAACCTCTTATAATAAGTGCAATTTCATTTTTGTGTGTGCATGTGTACAAGGGTAACAAGACATTATACTCTGCGTTGTCACATGATGACGAATCATGACGCATACAACTGCGATATCAACATAAAGATCTAAGATGCACAACAACATCTGCGAGTAATGAACAACAATCAACCGACAATAAAAAGACTGACTACCCATCCGTCCTACCCTGCAATGGTAGGACCTCCAAGACACATAAGCAACGCTCAAGCCCAGGTTCCCATCGATTTTAACCATTTAAGATCTCAGTGCTGGCGACTGTTCTGAGGAACATGGAGGTGTCTACATCCCTCCCGACGCAAGCAGACCAATGCCTACTAAGCTAATGACAAGACAAATCATCAATATCGCAATTAACAAAGTTATCTCATTAAGGAAACTTTCAAGGGTGAATTCTTGTTAACTCATTAGATTACTCACTACTGTTACTGTATTGCATTGGAAGTGTATTTTTAATCAATCACAAGATATCGACAGTTAATATAACAAGTAAGGAATTTATTATGACAATAATACAACCTTTAATATAAAAGCTAACCTGGTTATCACATTAAGGCAGAAGCATTAGTGAGACATTAATAACTCTTCAACTCAGTAAATTACTCACCACTTAAAAGTCATTAAGAAGCTACTATTCTCCCTTCTTATACCAATTTAATGAGATACTAAATTCCAAAGGTAAATCTAGCCACAATCCCTTTCTATTATTATTATAATACATCCCAAGGGTCTTGAACATTCCCCTCTTCTCAGTAATAGGTTATACTTAAAACAAACCAATTTACATGAACGCTTGTAAGTTGCCAAGAGATAAATCTAAGGGAACTCTATAACATCATTCCTTATTGTAAGGTTAGCATCCAGGTAGGCCTTAATTCCGTAGTGCGCAATATCAGATTATTAAACAATTCAATATGAAGCTAAGTGAAGAAGGATGAAATGAAGGCGAGTAATAACTTCTTCTCACCCATTCTCTCTATATGTCCAAGTGTTACAAAATTAGATCTAGCCATTAAATAAACAATATCCCCACTATATTAGGACACTACTCAAATGATATTTAACCATATCCCAAAAGTATTAGAACAAGATCCAATTAGTATTGAACAATCCTCAAATTATATTAAACAATGTTCGATTTAGATTAGAACAAGACCCATTACGACAATACCCACTAATCAATTATAAAAACCATGCACCATTTCATTAACCCAAACCACAAACAATTTATAATAAAATAAAATTTCTTCTTAACAAAATTAGAAACTAACTAGATTTAAATGAAAGGGCAAGGAACTGCATTAAGTTAACAGAG
>JASDQU010102391.1:177460-196223 GCA_032191745.1 Picea mariana
TACAAGTGTCATCCATCCCCCACGTTTCTCTATTAACTATTTTCTTTAATTTATTAAATTGTCTTAATTCCCTCACCCACCTAGAGTTACTCCTATTTTTACTCCTAGGTGTCCCTAGATTCCCTTACAGGTTTTAAATACTTTCCCTAAAATGAAGTTGCTAATTTAGTTCAATTTAAAAGGTTCTTTATTGCAGATTCTTTACTAAGTTGACCTCGGTTTTTACCACAAGTTCCCTCTTTCCTTTATTATGTTTCCTCCATTCCTTAGTTTCCTAATTTTTATTATTCTCTTCTTTCCCCTTTTCATTAGAGCAAAAAATGGCAGTTGTGCAAATTAACCTCTTTTCCTTTTTATTAATGATTTAATATCTTTTACACTTTCACAAGTGAAACAATTAAATTCTTTTTCACAATTTTAAATCCACGGATTTTAATTAAATTCTTACTCTCTTCATTTTACCTCAAAATTTTTATGAAGACTAAAAACTATTACTTAAGTGGTTTTTAGTTTAATTTTTTTATTTATTTTTTTACTTTTATAGGGTAATTTTTCTTAAGGTTAGACAAAATTTTACCCCTAGAGAAGTTTTAGACTTAGGACTTAGATTATGAACTGGGCGACATTTAATTAGGGAAGTTTTTCAATAATTTCTTAATGTGTTAAATGTCGTAGGGCCATCTAGGTTTGTTCCTTCATCATCATCAACGTGACGTGCCCTTCAGGATGCACTACATGCTCCAAGGGTGCCACTCGCCTCTAGTGTTTCTTTTGCGCGATGTGCTCTTTAGGATGCACCATGTGCTCCAAGGGTGCCACTCTCCTCTTGTGTTTCTTTTGCGCGATGTTCCCTTCAGGATGCACCACGTGCTCCAAGGGTGCCACTCGCCTCTTGACTAATTGGTAGACATCAATAACCCCTGGAGTCAACACTCCACCAGGTGAACTTGTGGGAGACTAAGGGATTCTAAGGAATAAGGCCCCCGCCTTATTGCACGTCCCTTAAAATCATCGCGAGCGACTGTCGCAGTCTTCCCTCACAGCATCATGGGCCCTCTCGAACTAGGTAATCGTTAACCTATAGTTTGAGCCACGGTGGGAGTGCTAGTAGGCTGTGGAAGGGCTATTGTCCACACCTCTCCCTCAACCTCTTTGGTAGTCATGTGTGTGGCCCCTTTACTCCATATGTGAGTCTGGTCGACAAGCTATCGTCAACCTGCATCATCAACAATCATGTCAGAACATGTCCACATCATATCATCAAATCAAATGTAATAGCACAGTAAATAAATCAACCCAAATAGCACACTCCTTGACTCAATTCAAAGTCCAAGGGGTTCCATCGATGCCTCAGCATCCTCAAGGTCCAAAACCCTCCACACTCAGTAAAACTGAGTCAATAGCACCTGCCTATGTGAATGAAGTAAAACATCATGTCATCTATCATAACTCATCATAATCAGGGTTAAATGTTTTAATATCATAATAGTCCAGATCACTTGCGAGCAAGTGTCCTCAAAGAATAAGTTTTCTCAGTGCGCCAGAGCGGGATGTTACATACACCCCCTCTTGGTCTAAACTTTGTCCTGAAGTTTCATAGTATAAATGCCGAAATAAGTCTTTCATAGTATCATATGTCTATCTATCAAACAAAAATGGAAACTGCTGGTGCATATCATATGCGTCCTCCGAGGTCACCGAGTGTGGACTATAATTGTCCCACTGGACCTTGAACTGATCTGCCATTCGATGTCGCAACTGTCGAACGCGATTATCTAAGATGCGGACCGGCTCAGCCATGAGTGCTCCCTTGTCTGATACCTGCAAGGAACTCATGTCAATGACATGGGTAGGATCACTAATATAATGTCTCAAAAAAGATACATGAAAAACATCATGCATACGCCTCAAGGAATCAGGCAAGGCTAGACAATAGGCCATGGGCCCCTTTCTCTCCACAATATTGAAAGGTCCCACAAACCTAGGAGAGATTTTAGCTCCCTTTCCAAACTTGATTGAAATCTTATGCGGTTTAACCCGCAAGAAGACTCGATCGCAGACCTCATAACTACAGTCGACTCGGTGTGCATCGGCATAACTCTTCTGTCGATCCTGAGCTTCTTTAATTCTTTGTCTTATGGTTTACATTTGCTTTTCCATTTCTTGGATTGCTTCTGGTCCCACCAGGACCCTATCCTCAAGCTAATCCCAACTCAAGGGCATCCTACAGAGTCACCCATAAAGAAACTCGAAAGGTGCAATCTTAATGGTGCTCTGGTAACTGTTGTTGTAAGCGAACTCTACTAGTGGAAATAATTCCTCCCAACTCTTTTGTTGGTCCATCACATACATGTGCAACATGTCTTCCAAGGTTTGGTTCATTCATTCAGTCTATCCGTTAGTCTCTGGGTGATACGTAGTACTAAAGTTAAGTTGGGTTCCCAAGGCCTCTTGGAAACTCATCCAAAATCATCCAGTAAACACCGATCCACGATCGGATATAATTCTCTTAGGCATGCCATGTAGCCTCACAATCTCACTGATAAAACTCTAGCTATGTCAGGTGCCTGATATGTCGTATGCATAGGAATAAAGTGAGCACTCTTCGTCAGAGTGTCTACTACTACAAAAATCGAGTCATGTCTCCTGGTCGTTAGTGGCAATCCAACAATAAAATCCATCGAAATAACCTCCCATTTTGATTCTGGAATGGCATGTGGTTGAAGTAATCCTGTTGAGTGTCTATGTTTAGCCTTTACCTGCTGGCACTCCAGACATCTGGCCACATAGTTGACTATGCCAGCCTTCATTCCCTTCTAGAAGAATAAGGGTTTAACGTCTGCCATGATCTCCGTGACTCCCGGGTGAGCCATGTAAACTTCTCTATGAGCCTCACTCAGGATCAACATCCTCAACTTGTCATTTGGCGGTACGTAAATTTGACTTCTAAACCTCAATAACCCATTGCTATCAAATGAAAATCCCTCATATCATGGTACCATCATGGTGTTTTGTCCGATAAAACCCTCGACCTCTTTGTACTAGTCATCATCACGCTGTAAAGTGAGAATGTTCTCACGTAGATTCGTCTAAAGAGGTAACACTGAAAAGATGCGTGGTCTCTGACTCAAAGCATCCACCACTCGGTTCACTGTTCCTTTTATGTAAGAAATCTCAAAGTCGTACTTGCTAAGCAATTTCGACCAATGTCGTTGTCGTGCGTTCAGGTTGCTTTGTGTAAAAATGTGTTGTAGTCCACAATGATCAGTCTTTAATTCAAATTTTTTTCCAACAAGGTAGTGTCTCCAAACCTTCAAGGCATATATGATGGCTAATAACTCCAAATCGTGCGTCGCGTAGTTCTCCTCATGCCTTCTCAGTTTCCTCGAAATGTAAGAAATCACTCTTCTGTCTTGCATCAAGACTCCGCCTAAACCTTCCTTGGATGCATCTGTGCATACCAAGAAGTCCACATCCATGTTAGGGACCTTTAGTATCGGTGTTTTCGTCAACAACTCTTTAAGCTTCTGAAATGCTTCCACGCATTTCTCGGTCCAAACGAACTTCTTGTTTTTCTTCTACAATTTCGTGATCGGATTTGCTATCTTAGAAAATCCCTCGACAAACCATCGATAGTATTATACTAAACCCATGAAGCTACGCACTTCTATGAAATTCGTCAATGCAGGCCATTCCATAATAGCCTCAACCTTGGTTGGATCCACAGTGATACCTTCGTCGGAGATGACATGCCCTAAGTAGTGAATCTTTGATTGATAAAAAGATCATTTGGACAATTTCCCATACAGTTTGTGCTCTCGCAGACACTGTAGTACTATGTGAAAATGCTTGTCATGCTCCTCTTTCGTACGAGAGTAAATCAAAATATTGTCAATGAACACTTGGATGAACTTGTCCAAGTACTCGTGGAACACCCCATTCATCAAACTCATAAATACTCCTTGGGCGTTTGTCAGTCCAAACGGTAAAACAATAAACTCGTAATGTCCAAACCTCATCTTAAAAGTGGTCTTAGGGACGTCATCCTCCTTGATCTGTAACTGGTGATATCCTGATCACAAATCGATCTTTGAGAACACCGTCACACCCTTCATTTGATCGAACAGATCATCAATTCTCGGCAAGGGATACTAATTCTTGATCGTGGCCTTTTTCAGTTGATGGTAGTCGATGCAAAGCCTCCACGATCAGTATTTTTTACGTATGAAAATAACCGGTGCACCCCAAGGTGACACACTAGGACGTATCAGTCCCAGGTCCAACAACTCCTTCAGTTTCATTTTCAACTCTTGTAACTCCGGGGTGGACATCTAATAAGGCGTTCTTTCTATTGGTTCAGTCCCTGGTTTTAGGTCTATGGTAAACTCCAATTCCCTCTCCTACGGCATCCTAGGTAACTCCTCCGGAAACACATCCACAATCTCTCTCACCATCAGAAGGTGTTCTAGACCTTCCGCTACTCCCTTCTTGTTTAGTGCAAGGATCACATAAATCTTGCACCCCTTGCACATACTCTTCTGTAACTATAAGGAAGACACGAACCTCGGGGAAACTCCCTGGTTCCATCCTACAATCACACATCTCTGTCCTTCATCATCAACCAAGTTCAGTCATTTCGTCTTACAGTTGAGTATCACCTCATGCAATTCCAACCAATCCATACCAATCACGACATCATAAGATCCTAATATCGTGACATACAAGTTGGCCCTCGTGACAAACTCTCCCAGGTTAAGGGCATAGCCCGTAACCTTTCCTCCAACCTTTTGTTTGGCTCCCGATGCCATCTCTACAAAGATAAATTCATCCTGTTTGACTGCCTTTACCTTAATCCTTTTTAGCACTGCACCAGAAATGAAACTCTTGGTAGCACCAGGATCTATCAAAATACTAAGAGTCTGGTCAGTGACAATACCTGTCATCTTGAGCACAGTTGACTGATGTTCTGCCTAGCGGTTATTAACCGCTACATGAATCTGATGGGCCTTGCCCATATATCCCACTGTAGTGGTTCCGTCTGATCTGGACTCTCTGGTCCTCTCCACAGGACAGTCGTGCTGGTAGTGTGGCTCTCCACACATCCAACACCCCTTCTTTGGCCCAGTAGTCCTGGTACCTGAAGTAGAAGATGATGTCCCACCATCCTGGAACCCTGGTTTGTTCAACTGAACATGCCTAAACTGTTGCTGCTGCTGGTGACACTACTGCTGATGTTGTGGTCCCCGATAAGGCGTCTGCTGCTGAGGTGGTGGTCGTCGGGGTGTGGTGAAAGTGGATCCCCTATGAAAGCCATGATATCCCGACGTATGTCTCACTGGTGTCTGGTGTTGTCGTGTTCCAGATGAAACCTACCCTGCTGGTCTCGCTGGAGTCCTAGTATGACCCCCACTAATAAGCTCCTCCTCTGCTATGAGGGCCTTCTGGATGACATCGTGCAAGGTTTGAGGCATCAAAATCCTAACCTTTGCACGCATGTTTTCGTTAAGGCCAAACATGAACCTATTGACCTTAAGTTTCTCCATGTTAAGATGCAGAGCATATCGGAGCAGCTCCATAAAACATGCCTCGTACTCGGGCACCGTACGACTTCCCTGTCATAAGGCACTGAACTCATTGAGCTGACGCTCAATGAATTCCTCTGAAAGGTAACTCTTTCGGAACCATTCCTCGAACAGTTCCCATGACACATCTTCGATGACCATGTTCAGCTACGGTAGGAGCGTCTTCCACCATAGAAGAGTGCTCCCCTTTAGTTGAAAGACCGCCATGCGTACCTTCATGTTGGAGGTATAATTGTGAAGTGCGAAGCACATCACCATGTTCTCCAACCATGCCTCGATGGCTGCGCCGTCTGGGGCACCAAAGAACTCGAGAAATTTGACCTTCTTGAGTTCACGGTGAATGCTACCAGTAACAGTCGGTGTGCACGGGAGAACCTCAGCGGGTGCTGGCGTCCCAGCCTCATCTCTGTCCAAATGGCTGATCAGTGCCTTGGATATGCACTAAAAGGATCTCATCATCCTGACTACATCACCAACTGCTATCTGCTCCTGTCCAAGAACTTGCTCATCTCCCTGGGGGTTAGACCCCTCTGACGTGGATGTTATTGGGGGCATTGTGCCTCCTCCCCTAGCACCCCGTCGTCTGCCTCTGTGGCGCCCTCTAACCATGATTACTGCATGCACACAATCAACTCGATTAACAACAGTATAATCAAATCATGTCAACAAAAGCCATAGCGTTCCCAAGTTGTGGGTCGAACCTGCTCTGATACCATATGTAGCATTCCTCCTCATTACGAAGACAACCTTTTATAACAAGTGAAATTTTTTTTTGTGTGTGTGCATGTGTACAAGGGTAACAAGACATTATACTCTGCGTTGTCACATGACAATGAATCATGACGCATACAACTGCAATATCAACATAAAGATCTAAGATGCACAACGACATCTGCAAGTAATGAACAATAATCAATCGACAATAAAAATATTGACTAGCCATCCATCCTACCCTGCAATGGTTAGGACCTCCAAGACACATAAACAACACTCAAGCCTAGGTTCCCATCGATTTTAACCATTTAAGATCTCAGGGTTGACAACTTTTCTAAGGAACATGGAGGTTTCTACATCCCTCCCGACACAAGCAGAACAATGCCTACTAATCTAATGACAAGACAAATCATCAATATCGCAATTAACAAAGTTATCTCATTAAGGCAACTTTCAAGGGTGAATTCTTGTTAACTCATTAGATTACTCACTACTATTACTGTATTGCATTGGAAGTGTATTTTTAATCAATCATAAGATATCGACGGTTAATATAACAAGTAAGGCATTTATTATGACAATAATACAACCTTTAATATAACAACTAACCTGGTTATCACATTAAGGCGGAAGCATTAGTGAGACATTAATAACTCCTCAACTCATTAAATTACTCACCACTTAAAAGTCATTAAGAAGCTACTATTCTCCCTTCTTATACCAATTTAATGAGATACTAAATTCCAAAGGTAAATCTAGCCACAATCCCTTTCTATTATTATTATAATACATCCTAAGGGTCTTGAACATTCCCCTCTTCTTAGTAATAGGTTATACTTAAAAGAAACCAATTTACATGAACGCTTGTAAGTTTCCAAGAGATAAATCTAAGGGAACTCTATAACATCATTCCTTATTGTAAGATTAGCATCTAGGTAGGCCTTAATTCCGTAGTGCGCAATATCAAATTATTAAACAAATCAATATGAAGCTAAGTGAAGAAGGATTAAATGAAGGCGAGTAACAACTTCTTCTACCCACTCTCTCTATATGTCCAAGTGTTACAAATTTAAATTTGGCCATTAAATAAACAATATCCCCACTATATTAAGACACTACTCAAATGATATTTAACCATATCCCAAAAGTATTAGAACAAGATCCAATTAGTATTGAACAATCCTCAAATTATATTAAACAATGTTCAATTTCTATTAGAACAAGACCCATTACGACAATACCCACTAATCAATTATTAAAACCATGCACCATTTCATTAACCCAAACCCACGAACAATTTATAATAAAACAAAATTTCTTCTTAACTCAATTAGAAACTAACTAGATTTAAATGAAAGGGCAAATGCAACTAAGGATTTAATTAACATTAGCCTCATCTGTAATTAAATTATCCATTCTTAATGATCGATAAAACAACTCTACATTTTACCACACAGCAATGTCCATCTGCATTAGTTGAAATCAATGAAAGTTTAAGGAGGGAGAACATTGTTTTCCAGGGACAGAGGTTGCCAAAGACGAAATTACAGAACAATACAAAATGAAAATGCCTGACACCCATTGCAGAACGAATTCTCTGAACTAATTTTACAAAAACGGAAATGCCAATACACTCATTGCCATAACGCATTCTCAGAACTAAATTTTACAAAAACGGAATGCCAATACACTCATTGCCAGAACGAATTCTCAGAACAAATTTTACAAAACGAAAATGCCAATACACTCATTGTCAAAACGAATTCTCAGAACTAAATTTTACAAAAACGGAATGCCAATACACTCATTGCCAGAATGAATTTTCAAAACTAAATTTTACAAAATGGAAATGCCAATACACTCACTGCCAGAACGCATTCTCAGAAAAAAATTTACAAACAAAAATACCAATACACTCATTGCCAGAACGAATTCTCAGAACTAAATTTTACAAAAACCGAATGCCAATACACTCATTGCCAGAACGAATTCTCAGAACTAAATTTTACAAAAATGGAAATGGCAATACACTCATAGCCATATTTTAAAATGCCCTAGTCAGATATAAACACCCATAGTCATATATAAATGCCCACATTAAAACAAAATGCCCACAGTCATATATAAAAACGCCCACCATAATTTATAAACGCCTACAGCAATACAAATGCCCACAGTAATATATAAATGCCCCCATTATTACAAAATGCCCATAGCCATTTATAAAAATGCCCACAGTAAGATATAAATGCCCACAATCATATATAAATGCTCACATTAAAATAAAACGCCCACAGTCAGATATAAACACCCACCATAATTTATAAACGCCTGAAGAACACCAATATGAAATTGCAACCAATAGTAAGGGAATGCCAGAGCCAAGGATAACTCATCGAAAGGATTGTGGGATTATAACAGTATAGGCACAAAAAACAACAATAAGGAAATGGGATGATCCAAAATTCAACAAATCAATCATCATCATAAGGATTCATATACAACTTTAAACAATTTTCCTTTTATTCTTAAACAAACAAATGCACTTGCGTACCTATGGCCGACAACAAATAACCCAAATATGCTATCCCTCACTTGAGCTCCGTGCCGCTCCCACTCACCAACCGTCGAGACCTCACCGGTACCTCCCAACCAACACTAGGGGTACTCTGCTTCCCCCTTATCCCCCCGAGCTGCAAAGGGGACACACACTATCTAGATGGTACGTCTAGCTCCCATCTCACCTCACAAGGCCGAGCTACCACTCTTATCCGAGCTGGGAAATCCCAACTCCCCACAAGTAATCAATCAAGTCACAAATCCGGCAGCGTAACGTTACACTAACAACTGATTCCCCGTTTCTTCCTTCTCTTCCCTTTCTTTTATAGAGTTTTAGAACTTCCATCTTTTTCCTAAATCTCATTTAATTTAAGTTTTAAATAATAACTTCTAAAAACTCTCCTTCGTACAAGTGTCATCCATCCCCCATGTTTCTCCATTAACTATTTTCTTTAATTTATTAAATTGTCTTAATTCCCTCACCCACCTAGAGTTACTCCTATTTTTACTCCCAGGTGTCCTTAGATTCCCTTACAGGTTTTAAATACTTTCCCTAAAATGAAGTTGCTAATTTAGTTCAATTTAAAAGGTTCTTTATTGTAGATTCTTTACTAAGTTGATCTCGCTTTTTACCATAAGTTCCCTCTTTCCTTCATTATGTTTCCTCCATTCCTTAGTTTCCTAATTTTTATTATTCCCTTCTTTCTCCTTTTCATTAGAGCGAAAAATGGCAATTGCGCAAATTAGCCTCTTTTCCTTTTTATTAATGATTTAATATCTTTTACACTTTCACAAGTTAAACAATTAAATTCTTATTGTCTTCATTTTACCCCAAAAAATTTATGAAGACTAAAAACTATTACTTAAGTGGTTTTTAGTTTAATTTTTTTTTTACTTTTATAGGGTAATTTTTCTTAAGATTAGACAAAATTTTACCCCTAGAGAAGTTTTAGACTTAGGACTTAGATTATGAACTGGACGACATTTAATTAGGGAAGTTGTTCAAGAATTTCTTAATGTGTTAAATGTCGTAGGGCCATCTAGGTTTGTTCCTTCATCATCAACATGACGTGCCTTTCAGGATGCACTATGTGCTCCAAGGGTGCCACTCGCCTCTAGTGTTTCTTTTGCGCGGCATGCCCTTCAGGACACACCACATGCTCCAAGGGTGCCACTCACCTCTTGTGTTTTTTTTGTGCGACGTGCCCTTCAGGATGCACCATGTGCTCCAAGGATGCCACTCACCTCTTGACTGATTGGTAGACATCAATAACCCTTGGAGTCAACACTCCGCCAGGTGAACTTGTGGGAGACTAAGGGCTTCTAAGGAATAAGGCCCCTACCTTGTTGTGTGCCCCTTAGAATCATCGTGAGCGACTGTCGCAGTCTGCCCTTGCAGCATCATTGGGTCCTCTCAAACTAGGTAACATGTATATTTATTCTACTAATTTGCAACTCTTTTTTTTTCTTCTTAGATACTTCATATCTTCCTATATATTAACTTATCTTTATGCCAATTGTATTTTTTGTGCTACTACTTTTAAATAAATAAAATTGTATTCCATCTTTTTTACATGTGTTCCTACGTAGAAACTAGACTTCATGTCCATTGTATTCTTTGCCTTGTTACATTGAAAAAAAATAGACTAATTGAACATGAGGAGGAATCAGTATGTGCCACAACTCAAGAAGATGGAGTACAATCTTCCAAAAGGTATGCCAACAGTAGTACCAAATCAAATACAATGCATGTGCCTAATGTACATCCATATCAATTATGAACAATATACAATGCAAGTGCATATTTGTTGGTTGTGATGTTCGATGTACACATGTTTGTATCAGAAAAGGTTTGACAAGTGACATGGGCATGAGTAGTCAATCATCGCAAACATCAACACAATGACAAGGCCAAAGGTAAAGATTCGTAGATTATTCTCATGCTATGTTTAGGAAACAAATATCCTCGGTTATTTATTCTACTATACCATGGTAAATATGTTTATGTTGTTTACAACACATGTTTGTTAGTTCACAATAACTATCGACAAGTACAAGTGAAACATCCAACATAGTGCAAGGTCTAGAGACTAAGAGGTACGGTTAGAAAACTCTAATCTGCATACTTTATCGAAATTGTACATATATTAAAGCTTGTCATATTTGAGAATATGCTTTCATATAAGAATTTTAATTCATATATCTTTTATGTTGCTTATGGGTTTGAGCAAATTTTTCCAGCCGAAAAAACCCTTCAAATTGGAACATGGTTTACATTTGGGCCACCAAAAATACTATTAAAATAAAATAATATGAATAATATTGAAACAAATATAAACAACATCTCTTTACATTTGAACCAAAGTTTGTCGAGCTCCAAGTATATTTCATAGCTGAGAATGTTTTTCCCATAGTTAATGTGTTTCTATCACTTGATAATTATCATACTAAGTGTTGTTGTGTGAGAGATAAAGTTATTTTCTCCCTTTATTTTCCCTCTTCTATACTTACCCATTTTTCACTTTTCTTCTTCCCCTTTATTATCCATTTCCAGTTCTATACTTAGTTCTATTTCTATGATCATAGGTTCCTAGGGTGGAGGACTGACAAATCCTCATCTCCATCTATATCATAACATCATGAGTCCAATTGACCTTTGTTAATTTGCATACTTATCCAAATTTATGATCGCGGGTTCCCGGGTTGGCCCTATTGAACTTTCATGCCCCGTGTTCCGTGATATACATCTTGCACCCAAAACTTTCGTGATCTATAATTCGACCCCAGACTGCTCGAACTCGCAAGCCTCACTCTACCTAGGATGAGTCTGTATGGCCGCCCCACCTTTCCATACTTATTCAATTCTTTAAAGTTTCATAGCTTCACAGACTCCCGGGTTCAAAAGGATTCAAATAATTTTTCGCTCCCCTCCATCCCCGCCACCTTCGCCCCTTCCCAATGCACATTAATTATTATTTTACTAGTGACAACTCACCACAACAGTTCAAAAAGATTGGCATTAATAAGAAGAAAGATCGAGGACATATCCCATTAAAACACATTAATGGGAGAATACTATGGGATCTGATGAATGTTTGTGTAGATCTTGAATTGGAAAAAAATGTTGGTTAATTTTTTTTTTTTAAGGCATCATCACAATAAGAATGCAACATTGTGCTAGCCCACTGTCATCTACAAAGGTGTTGACGTCATTTCCCTACTTAATATTGTGCATATATTATAGTGTGTGATATTTGAGAATATGCTTGCATATGAAAATGTTAAGTCATATATTTTGTCTATTGCCTATGCGTTTGAGAAAAAATTTGTGAGCCGAAAACACCCTTCAAATTGGAACATGGTTTACATTTGGGCCAGAAAAATACTATTAAAATAAAATAATATGAATAGTATTGAAATAAATATAAACAAATTCTCTTTAAACTTGAACCTGAATTTGTCGAGCTCCAAGTATATTCCATAGCTGAGAATGTTTTCCCATAGTTAATGTTTATGGCCGCGGGTTCTCGGGTTGGCGCTATCAAAATCTCATTTCATTTGTTTTGTGATGTACATATTGCACCCAAAACTTTAGTGATCTACAATTTGACCCCAGAATCCTCGAAATCACAAGCTTCACTCTACCTACAATGAGTTTGTCTCATTCCATCTAACCGCCTCGCCTTTCCATACTTAGTCGAGTGTTCACCTTCTATTGTCATAGATTCACAGGTTCACAGACTCATGGGTTCAAAAAATTTTGAAAGCATTTATCACTCCCTTTCATCCCTGCCACCTTCGCACACTTCCCAATGCACATTAATTACTCTTTTATTAGATACAACTCACCACACAGGCTTGAAAATATTGGCATTAATAAGAAAAAATCTCGAGGCCATCCCCCATTAAAAAACATTAAACCAAGATTTATGAAAGATTATATTATCATCCTCTAGTGTTCATTTTAAATACTATCAGGACACAATTACTGTCACATGTTGCAATACAAAAAAATCTTCATCAAAGCATTAGATTTTCTCACAGGAACCCCAGATGCATCCCAGTCACCTAAACTAACTGATAGTTCAATCTACCAAATCAACCTCCCTATTTTCGAATTGGCAGAGGTGAATATTATGGGATCTTAATTCCTTTTTTGTGGATCTTGAACTACAAAAATTTGTTGTTTATTTTAGTTTTTTTAAGGCATTATGCCCAACCTTTCCATACTTAGTCAATTCTTCACCTCCTGTTGTCACAGATTTGCGGGTTCCCAAGCTCCTAGTTTTACAAAAGTTTCAAAGAATTTTTGGCTCTCGTACATCCCGACCACCTTCATGCCCTTCCCAGTGCACATTAATCATGCTTTTATTAGTGACAACCCACCACACAGATTCAAAAATATTGGCATTAATAAGTGAAAAGGTCGAGGACATATCTCATTAAACCAAGATTTACTGGAGATTATATTATCATCCTCCAGCGTCCATTTTATATACTTTCAGGAGAAAATGAACATTCTCATCACCTTATGGATGCAACTCGATAACATTTCTGTGGATATATCTTGAATATTTTCGGGCGCGAGGACCAGAGTTTTCAGTGGTCCAAAGCTTATTACTACTAATCATCCCCTTTTTCCCACAAGGAAGTTATCTGGACGTATGGAATTGCGTGAGCATGTTGTGTCCCTGAATGTTTTGACTATAAGGAGTTGGTCACCTGGTGCACTGAAATTATATTCCAAACCAGCGGATTATCCAGTTGCGGGACTATTCCTAAGTCTCCCTATCGCCTTAAGTATTTCGAAACGTGTTAAGACTTACTGAGCCAACACTTACATTCAAGAGAGAGGATTGCAGGGAGTTCTTAAAGAAGCATGATAATGGATTGTACCTCTTAGCAGAGTTCTTAGAGGACCTAATGACCGTCCCTAAGGACATCACTAGATTATAGGTTAGTGCATTCAAAAACCCTTTCCAGGAAATTGCATGGATTTTCATGAGGATAATGGGACAAGAAAGTATAACCATCATCTCTCGGATGATTTTGTATATTTTTTATTTTACGTTGAAGGAACAAGTCATCTTCGATTGGGGAAAGTTGATTTCCATTGAAATCTCTTCCCAATTATTGCAATTCAAAAAGTAGAGGAAATTCTTTATGTCATATTATTTAATTTTTGTGATAGCACATTGCTTTCCATTCCCCAAATTATCTTTGTATAAGAAGGTAAACTACAAATTTGACCTAGTAACCTTCCGTTACCAAAAATTATGGAGACACAAGGCCTCCCAACATTTTTATGAAGTCTTTAATGATTTTTTCTCAGTTTTTAAAGGGTTGATATTTGGAAAGGATTTTCCCTGGATGTTTGACCAGGCGATAAAATTCCTAGATAGGAAGGGAACACTAGAACAAATGGAGAACTATAATGGTATAAGGATTTTTGGATCCAAAGAAAATCCCTGCTTCCTTCCATGTCACATATCTGATACAATGCTTCTTGCTGAGATATCAAGGAAGTACACCTATTGGTTGCATTTTTTCCATGAAAAGAGAAAAAAACAATTCATGCCTCTACCTTGGAAATTTGGGGGTTTCATACTCATGAACATGAACATGATTGAAGAATTCATAGGCCACTTGCACAGCCTCAATTTCAAAAATGTTGAAAAAATAAAAGGGTTTGACCCTAATGGTATTTTTGTCCAACACATATTGGCTATCGGTTTCAACATTTCTTTCATTAACACTATTCTGAATAAAAACAAAGATAACACCTCAGGAATTCCTTCTCATGACACCGACGACCAGGAGACAATACTCAAAACTAATGAGTCATGCAAGAAGAAATGAAAAGGTCCAGGTGAGAAAAGTGCCCAATCCCCGACTGCCACACCCAAGACTACAACACCTCGGAGCAATGCTCCAACGGCCTACCCAAGTAAGAAAGTCACACATAGTTCTTCAGGCGGAGGAAGAGATAAGAACCCTCCCTCCAGAAAAATTGAAAGTTCTCATAAACTTCCCGCGAGAAAAAAATGAAACAAAATTGTGCAAGAAGAGGAGGGACTGAGGGGAGAAAGTGATATCCACGATATCTCCCTCGAAGATACGAAACTAGAAATTGACATTGAAAAAAATTTCCCCAATGACAACCAACTAGAGATAACTTCTCTCCAGAACCCTCAAATGGAAATAATTGGGACTGATACCTTTTACAAAGAAGATTTGTTTTCATTTCAGAGCGTTGTTTTTGACATCAAATCCGAAAGATTGATTATTGAAAAGAGAGATGTAAATAATAAGAAAGGGAAATCTCATTCATATATTAACCTACAGAACATGCGCCCTTCCCATATCTCCCAAATACACCGAGCAACTGGATATGCTCTAGACAACTCTAGTAATGGCATTGAAGAGGAGAACATCAGGTTGAAGGAGTGAATCAAAGAATTGGAGAGAGATCTAATGCCCCTTCCACTGTTGGCTAGTCCTTTAGAAATGATCAGGCCTACCACACCTGCGACAAAGTTAAAAGGATAAAAAAACCTTCTCACATCATCCCGAGGATATGTGGAAAAGAATATAAAGAGAAGAATGGAATTAATAATAGAATCTTGGGAGATGTCAAAGAGTATGGTCTCTTTTGGAACAAGAGCGCATGATTTTCATGAGTATCTGTAAGCAGATTTGAAAAATGAGCAAGGTTTTTGCCTCGATGCACTTGTACCATTTGGTGTTAAAGTTACTAGTATGAAAGAATTGAGAAGAAGAGAGGAGGATCTCCCTTCCCCAGATTGAATAAATCAACTAAACGCATGTTGGAAAGAAAAGGTAAAAAATAGGAATAGTATCGTTCAAGCATGTAGCCGAGCCATATCTAGAAGAGACAAACTATTCAAGAAGCTAACTGAAATAGATCTAGCTAGTAGCAACAATGAATTCCAAGACCCAAAATTGATATTCAATTCATTTTTTTAAACCAATCAAGAATTTGATGGAAACATTGAGATCTATAAAGGATTGTCATTTGAAAATTTCTATGGAATTCTTGAATATGGCGAAGATGACATGAAAAACTTGCTAGTTTATTATTCGATTAAAAAGAAAGATATTGATCTAAGGGACTTGGAAAGTGAATTCTTCAATATAAAAATCCGACATGAAATCAATGTGGTGCCCATGAGGAGCTACATCGAGGAGTGGTTCAAAAAGGATGTTGACAAGATTACCAATGAAGGACAAAGTGAGAAAATGACAAGGCATGAGATACCATCATAGTAAGCTCATATTGATCACATTCTTTTGTCTTTGCCAATGTCTTCATCCAATTACTTTACCTCTTTAAATAGAAAGGTTTAATCAAGGACTGGAAATTTTCTCTTTCTTCTTGCCAGGTCTTGTTGTTTTCCATCGCCAACTTTCTTCTTTCTACAAGCTTGATTCTTGTACATAATTTCTTTATGGTCCGCGGGAGCCCCAATCATAGTCATTATGACAAACACATTTAAATTTTAGAGAATATGTACTGAACTATATATTTTTTTACAAATTCCAAGAGAGCTATTTTGGGATATAATCTCAACTATATTTTGTAACCCAGTTTATCAAAATATAAAATATTTGAGGTTTTTGTATCATCATCTTTTTTTTGCTGCCCATGTATCACAATGTCAAAGTTTTCTTCTGCATACCGATCATTTTATTTTAATTTTTATGTGATCAGATATCATTAGCCTTGCTATGATGGATGTGAGCAAATGCATCTCCTGGTCCATTTACAAGAATTCTCTTTTTACAAGAAAATTTAAAAACATCTTCCATTTTTTGTTATATCTATTTTACTTTCAATTGAGGGACTTCTTTAAAGGTCCCACATTTTACAAATTTATGGTGTTTTACAATGTTTAGCATTTTTTTATTGAATATTTGTAATCTTACAAAAATTTTAAATAATTTTTTGTGGATACATATTAGTTAGCATGTTAAGTGCAAATTTATGGTGTTTTTCAATGTTGAATATTGTTTTTTCGAATTTTGTATTTTTTTTTTTAAATTAACTCATTTGCATGTACAACTATTGATAGATGAATTCAACCTCTTTCTACAAGAATTTAAGATGCTCTTTGATCCATAAGTAAAAATGCATGGCAAGGTTTTCTTTTTTCCTGCCTAGTACTTCCATTTAAATAAAAGATACTCTATTGTGGCATCTGCAGCTTTCGCTCATTACATTTTATATGCAAGAATAATTTGTGATAGGACATAGTTTTGTGGCCACTGCCCCTCTATCAAAGACAACAAATCAGTGGAAATATACAACATGGCAACTTAGGTGTTGACGCCATGTTCCTATTTAATATTGTGCATATATTACAACCTGTTATATTTGAGAATATGCTTGCATATAAAATTTTAAGTCATATTTTTTTTTGTCTATTGCTTATGAGTTTGAGAAAAATTTGCGAGCCAAAAGCATCCTTCAAATTGGAACATGGTTTACATTTGGACCACAAAAATACTATTAAAATAAAAAAATATGAATACCATTGAAATAGATATAAGCAAATTCTCTGAGAATGTAACAAGCATATTACATATACTTGTTGAGCTTCAAGTATATTACATAGCTGAGAGTGTTTTTCCCATAGTTAATATGTTTCTATTGCTTCATAATTATCATACTAAATGTTGTTGTGTGAGGGATACAGTTATTTTCTCCCTTTCTTTTCCCTCTTCTATACTTCCCCATTTTTTCCTTTTCTTCTTCCCTTCTATTATCCCTTTATGGTTCTATACTTAGTCACATTTCTATGATCGTGGGTCCCCGGGTTGGCGGACTGACATATCCTCATATCCATCTATATCCTCACATCATGAGTCTGAATGACCATCGTCCCTTTCCATACTTAGCCAATTTTATGACCGCGGGTTCCTGGGTTAGTGCTATCGAATTCTCATGCCCCGTGTTCCGTGATATACATCTTGCACCCAAAACTTCCATTATCTACAATTCGACCCCAGACTTCTCGAACTCGCAAGATTCACTATACCTAGATTCACAAAAGTTTCAAACCATTTATCGCTCTATTCCATCCCCACCACCTTCGCTGCCTTCCCAATGCACATTAATTATGCTTTTATTAGTGACAACTCACCATGCAGGTTCGAAAAGTTTGGCATTAATAAACAAACAATAGATGTTGTTGTGTGAGGGATAACATTTTTTTTTCCTTTTCTTTCCCCTATTCCATACTTACCCATTTTTCCCTTTTCTTCTTCCCCTCTATTATAACTTTCCGGTTCTATACTTAGTCACATTTCTATGATCACGGGTTCCCAAGTTGGCAGACTGACAAATCCTCATCTCCTTATATATCTTCACATCATGAGTTTGACCGACCGTCATTCCTTTCCACACTTAGCCAATTTTATGGTTGTGGGTTCTTGGGTTGGCGCTATCAAACTCTCATGCCCTGTGTTCCGTGATATACATCTTTCACTAAATACTTCCGTAATCTACAATTCTACCCCACACTCCTTGAAATCTCAACCTTCACTCTACTCGGGTTCACAAAAGTTTCAAAGCATTTGTCACTCCCTTCCATCCTTGCCACATTCGCACCCTTCCCAATGCACATTAATTATTCTTTTGTTAGTGACAACTCACCACACAGGTTCAAAAAGATTGACATTAATAAGCGAAAACCTCGAGGACATATCCCATTAAAACGCATTAAACCGTGATTTACATGAGATTATATTATCATATATCTTCTTTACATTTTACATTTCATATTACTTTATGGGAAGATTCCATTTCATATTAATTACTTTATTCCTGCCATCTATTTGAGGGTAGATTTTTTTTCAATAATTGTAAATTAAGATATAAGTTATAG